>CACRXK020006829.1:0-24288 GCA_902702795.2 Paramuricea clavata | reverse complement strand
ATACAATGGCACAAGGATTTTCATGTTATCAGCATGATTAAATCGTGAGATTGTGCAAATAATCTGTGTAAAATCTCTTAGAGATATCCTCGGTAGCCACATTTTAAGGTAAAATAATTATGGTAAAGCTATTCAAGGAAAAAAATCATTGGATCTGTCAACCTCGTTGTCAACAGTGAATTTAACTAAATTTATGATCCATTTATTGCCGTATTTTAGCTGAGAATTCATTTAAGACAATGCAATACGATAGACTTACCTTTGAATTTATCATATATTCTTTTAAAATGGTCACCAAAGCTCTAAAACTCGATTGGTATCGTTTTAACTTCCTCACTCCTTAAAGTTTACATGTAAATTTGTCAAATTAAACAGCTGGGCATTCTGTTGTCGCTGTCTAAATATTGCGGGCGCATTTCTTTAACAAACATTTTGATTCTTCGAATGCTAAAAATATGCATTTTGAGAGGATTTTTTGTCCTCTTTTACTGGTTTGTTCATGGAGAATAAAGTGTTACTTGAAAGATTAAGTCGTAGTACTTGTACGCAACGATATAACTATTTAATCGCATGAAAACGTGCGAAGAATTTTTATTTACAAATGGGCGACAAGTGGAAATGTTTCACTCATTGTCAGGGTTTCAGAAGCAGAGTACAGCAGTATGGAAACAAGGAAGTGTTCATATTTTACTCTTGATAGAAGCTGAGTTGTTGTTGTTTCCACAGGTATGTTCAATAATTTGTTTGTCCTTCCTCATCTGGAATAATAAGTGTCTTAAAATACATATTTTGATGAAAATGGCACATATTCCTCTTGCAATTTTGTAAAAACTGGCCGTTGCCTTTAGTTAGAAGTTATATTTTATGAAAGTTAAATCATACTTTGTTTTATTAAAACCTGAGCTATTCATGGGAAAAATGTGCTAGATGTTGTAATTGACAAATCCACTTGTGAAGTGAAAATGTCATGTTGTTACATGTTTATGAAATTGCTCCTGTATTGGTTTGTTATAAAGTAAAAATTGCTGCAAAAATGATTTTGAAAATGTTGAAGTATTGGTTGTTATGAGATAAGAAATGCCGCATTGATTTGTTCGGTTTTAAGAGTCTAACGGCAATCCTGAATATAGGCATGCTTGCTTTGTGAAATTCTGTGGTGATATGGCATATAAATAAAAATATCTTAAAATTTTTACCATTGCCTCTCTCCGAAATATGGCTTAAAACTATCCTTATTAGTCAATCTTCATGGAAAAGTTAGTGGGTATGCTGGGAAAAATGCGCGCGGCACTTTTTTTGGACACTGAAGATGGTAACATTTGATGTTGTCATATATTGCCACCCTCTTATCATAGCATAACTTAACTTATTTTAGTGAGTTTGTTAAAGCATTGTGCTCACTATATGCCTGTAGTATCTAAGACTTTTTCATAGCATTATATGACAAATTTAAGTTCTGTTTTCTTTTATTTTTAGGTGATAGTATCTGTTCACTTGAGTGTTGGTATCAAATTTTGGACAAGTTTCAATTATTATTTCACGTTCCTTTATTCAAATATCCAAATAAATGGAATATGACATCAAACTGGATGACTAGATTCTGTTTCCAAACTTGTTTTTGTAAAAATAGAAAATAACAACTTATTATGTGTTGTTCTAATAAAAACTATTGTTTTTGATATGCATATTTAATTTTTAAAATTACAGTCCTTCTTTGCTAAAATCATGTGTACCAGGAATACTTGAAATCTTTCAGATCAGCTACCAATTCCCTTTATAACTTATGTAGCCAAGTGTTCTATCAATTTCTGTTCAGATTAAACAAATGATGGGTAAAATATTAGTTTAGATTCTTTCAAAAAAAATGAGCTTGCCTATTTTGAAAGCATAAAAAGCAATAAAATGAAGCAAAAGTACTTATTTTTAATTTAAAACCTTTGGATTGCATAGCTTAATGTTTTCCACTAAATATTACAAAGTTTTTGTTCGTTGAAATGTTGTTTTATCAGCTTTAAAACCAGATAAATCCACGAAGCACTCCTATAAATATATGTCGCCATATTGATTTTTTCGCGCATGCTCCGTACAAAATGCCCAGCTGTTGTCAAATTACACTTGTTTAGGGCACTGGAAACGAGACGCGGCCAAGATGCGCGAGCCGACATGCGCGGGGACATCAACATCAAAGATTCCGACATCGAGTGAGACTTCTGGTCTTATTATTTATTTTGTGCTATTGTTTTTAAATGTAAACATGGAGTTGCAACTTGATACTAGTACTTGTAGCTTCGAAGAAAGATTCGAAACAAGTGTAAAGGCTGTTCTGCCACGGCTTGGTTTGGCTGAATTAAAACCAGAACAAAAGCGGGCATTGTTTTATTTGATATCTGGAAAAGATGTGTTTGTAAGCCTTCCAACTGGCTACGGCAAGTCCGTAATCTATCAGCTTGCACCTTTGATTGTAGAAGAAATGGCACGGTTAGATGATAAAACGCGAACCGCAATTGTACTGGTTATTTCTCCGCTAGTGTCCTTAAAGAATGATTAAGTAAAATATCTAAGGCATAAAGGCATAAAGGCCTCATTTATTGGGAAGGAACAAGATGTTGATAATCTGAAGATTTTAAAAGGTGAAATAAACATTGCGTATTCGTCCGCTGAAGCAATGCTTGCAAACGAACAGTGGCGTGAGATGGTCAGTTCTCCTATCTATCAGCGAAATGTAATTGCTGTGGCCGTAGATGAAGCCCACTGTATCACCCATTGGTGTGTATATTAAAATATACTGTAATTTGTTTTTTCTAACAACGTACGTGCTCTTGTTGCCTTGACAGCCACGGCTATGAAATCAACTAGGGAAAAAATTTGCAATGCATTAAACATGAGAAGTCCTTAATTTATCATGGTTTCTCCTGAAAGGAGTAACATTTCTTATGCTGTTGTGAAAATGTCTAACCAAGTCAATGTGATTGAGTACTTTGACTGGTTATTATGTATGCTTAAATCCAACTTTATACAGTGTGACAAGACTATAATTTATTGTCAAACTGTAAATCAATGCAGCACTCTCTTTTCAATCTTCTCTGCAATACTTGGGTCTAAAATCTACATTCATAATGATAAACCAAACCCGAAAGAACGGTTGTCGGAGATGATGCATGCCAGAACACCAGATAGTGTGAAAAAAATCGTATTCAATTCAATGGCAGATAATAATGAGCATATAAGAGTACTCATTTGTACAATTGCATTTGGGATGGGGGTTGATGCCAAAGGAGTGAGAAATATAATAAATTTTGGCCCTTCACGTAACCTGGAATCTTATGTTCAAGAGAGTGGCAGATGTAACAGAGATGGCGAACTAGGACGGTGTGTCATACTATACTTGGGACGAATTTTGACTATGGTTTCTAAGGACATGAGAGATTAATATGTTATGACCCAGGCATGCCGAAGGGAAGATATTAATAAAAATTTTGATATACCTGTTGTAAGAAACAGTAATATGCAAAAGCCAGTTGGACATTATTGTTGTGATAACTGTGCAATGTATTGTAATTGTGTAGAAGGAGGATGCAAGTACAAGACTATTTGCTCAGTCAACCAATTGCAACAGGAAAGTAGAATACATGTTAGAATTATCTCTCAGCAACAAAATGCATCACTTCAAAAAGCACTTGTTACATACAAAAAGACATGGGTGTCATACTGTATGCACAAGAATCTTCAAGGTGAAAGTAAATTTCTGAAATTTCCTGTCCAAGTTTCTTGATGGAGTTTGGAGATTATCACATCAAGCAAGTAATGAATAATGCTCCATATATATTATCAATGAAAGACATTTACAAAAACATTGAGATATGGCGGATGAAACATGCTATTGAAATATATAAAATACTTAAAGGTATTTTCCCTGAAATGTAAAATGAACTATTACCAGATATCTCAGAGGACGAGGTTGACATTTTTGAAGATGAGGATGATGAGGATGATAATTGGATGAGACTTTTTAATGAATCATTCAATACAAGTTTTGGTTCAGACATGTTTATTGATGCTGATGAAAGCATGTATGTTGATGAGAGCATTGATTTTGACAGGAGCATGGATGTTGATATCCATTAGTGGTAAGTGACTAATTGTGGTATGATTTTATTTTTCAAGGGATAGCCTTTGTTAAGTCTTAACCCTTTAAGTGGCGATGCACCCTGATGCACCCTACTTTAGTATTTTACTCTGTCTAATGCCAGACGATTTTACTCGTCAAGTGGCAAGTGCTACCACTCAATGGGTTAAGAAAGAGTTAACCGCCTGCAAAACAATCATATGCATAAAATTGGACATTATAAGTTTTTTGTTATAGACTATCAAATTATATACATGTCTAACACATTTATAATTGTCATAAGTCATCATTTCTGTTCAACTGTTTCATATATTGTTCAGTTAATTAATAAAAATTTACATACTTAAGAGTTTATTGGACACAAAGGAATTATTAAAGGATTAGTGTCAGGGTCATGCATTGCGGGCTTTTGTTATTGTTTACATTCAGACATTCCAACTCTCCCGACTTTACCGGGAGTCTCCCGAAAATTCATGCAATCTCCTGGTCTCCCGATTTTTATGAAATTCTCGCGATTATCGCTTAAAAATTATTTCTGGGATAACAGGTGAAGGGTCATGTTTTTGTTCATGGCTTAGCCTCCTCTTTCCATCATGTTTGAAAGTTGATGAACATCCTGGTGATCTGCACTTATATCTACCATCTGCAGTAACCTGTTGTTGTGCATTAATCTGGTGAGTCTCTTCTTCATTAAGAACAGACTTTATAATTTCAGATGCTTTGGAGTTAGCACATACGAAAGTATCCATGATAGCTTTTGCCAACTTGAACAAGTAGATCGCCCCCAGAATACTATAACCTTGGCTTGCTTCAACAGAATGCGGGATCTTAATTGTCACAGGTGCAGAATCAATGGATTGCATTCCAAGGATCTTTAGTGCAGCTGCCACTACCCTTGCTTCAAACTCCAGCATAAAGAAGTCCCTGCCCTGAGTATAAGCTTCATGTACATCTGCTTTAACATTCCTTCGATTAATGAGATTGCGATCACTGTACATAGTGCAGGGCTCCCCAGATGATTTAGGTTTATACAAGTGTTTGAAGATATTCTACAGTATAAAAGTTATATAACAGTAAGTTCGAGAAAAACAGTAATTACAATCAACCATCAAGGGTCCACTTTAGTATTCTTCCTCCATAGAACAATTTCCTATCTATTCTTTTCCTAGTAACAGTATGTCATTGAAAGGGTTTTACAGTCATTGAAAGGGTTATTACAATTATTTATTATATAAAGTATAGTGCTTTATAGAGATTTCAAGCACTGATAAAAGTGATAATCTCACATGTGAGATTATTTATGATAATCTCACATGTCAAAATTATCGCTTTTCAATTTTTGCTTTTCTTTTTAAAATTATCGCTTTTCAAATACTGTCTTTTATATAATAAACAGAAAAATACATGTGTACTTGGAAATACCAGATTTTTGTCTCGTGTTGAACACGATATCTCACTCGTTCGCTGAGCTCACTCATGAGATATCATGTTCTACACTCGAAATAAATCTGGTATTTCCGCGCACCCATGTATTATTCTCTATATAAATTATGGGTATACAGTACAGTCAAAATTATTATTAGAAGAATAAAGCCCCGTTTACACTACGCTCAATTTTTGGTACGGCACGGATAAAATTGGTACCCGTACCACTTTTTTGGTTCTTGGACTACCTATATTTTGAGACCTGTTTACACTACGCTAGATTTTTGGTACCATACCACTTACAGGTGGTACGGGTACCAATTTTATCTGTGCCGTACCAAAAATTGAGCGTAGTGTAAACGGGGCTTAAGTTACAATATTTTAATGGACTACAGCACTGCTTACTGTAGAGTACAGTACTAAATAATTAAGCAATACTGTAATTTACTCACACTTAGAAATTTAACACCAGAGTTCCAATCAGCTATGCCAATATGAAAACCATCAAGACATTCCAAAGGTGTTTATCCATTAGCCATTGATTTCACAGCATTAACAGCTCTCTCTCCTACAATTTCCTGCTCTGCGATTTTCACTTTTTCATCTTTACCAACTGTTGGAAGATACTGCTGGACATGTTGTAAAACTTTCACAATTCCATCATTTGAAACTTCTGACTCAAATATCATACCCATTTGCATCTGACATACAATAATTAAACAAAATGATTATTTTAAAATTAACATACAGGCAGTTGATATGACTGTAATTGCTGGAAAACCCTGTTTTTATGACTGTATGACAAGCAATTCTTAGTTGATGCTTCTAATACAAAGTTGAAAACATGCATTTCAACTTGATAAATAGCATAAAGAACCCACATAGGCACATACTGTAAGATTTATCCTTAACACCAATCGAACGACCAATTGCACAACTGTGCAATAAAGTACACAATAGGAAATTGATAACAACCAGTTGAACTGATTCTAAAAGGCTTAACCCATTACATGACATTACTCTTACACATACAGTAACAAGTAAAATAATCTGGTATTAGAGGGTAATATAACAAATTTGGCACATCTTGCTGCATTGCCATCTGATGGGTTACTGTTAAATACTGTTAATGAGGAGTGTTTCAAGGTGATCTCAATTAAGGTGATCTTCTGTCGTTCATGTGCATGAAAGACTGCAGATTACCTTAGCATTATTACCATGCTAATAAAGTTTTAATAACCTTTTTGCTCTTCTGATTCATTTCCTCAGAGTGTTTATGCTTAATGTATTTTGGTGCGCATTCAACAAGACACTTAAATGATGGGATTCGCTTAACCAAAATCCTTTGAATGTGTATGATGTAATTATCATATAATGCCTTATGATCAGCCATCGAAGGTAGCAGGTCTTTATTTTGCACATCTTTGATATATATCTTTTATATATATTTTGATATGCCTGAAATTCGAAACATGTAAACAAAAGGAGTGAGAAAATAACACCTTGTTCTACGCCCTCGGTGACATTCGATATTAAACTTTTTTCGCCAAAACTGACAAATTCTGATAAAGCATGCTTTCTTCTTTAATTTCCTCGGGGGGATTTTTAAAATTCGATCTAGAACGCGAAATATTTATGTTTGAATAACAGTGTTTTGACGCGCGTAAAATAGCAGACTCTCACTTGCACTATCTTTACACACACATAAAAAATTGGTAGATTTGGCAGTTTAAACTTATTTTCCCCACACCACAGCTGACATGTTTTTAAATATTACCTATCTGATCTCATCGATCTCATTTCGCATCGGAAATGCGTCACAACGATCCAGGACTGACAGGTACAATATCGCATGACTCATTACTGTACATTAAAAGTACCCGGTTGGCGAAATGGTGATTGTCTGACCACAGTTAATAGCTGACAGACCTTCGCGAAGGGCTTAATATTTTTGCTAATAAACTGTTCACGAGGGTTTCGTTCTGTTCGTCTTCTGGTTCGTCGTCAATCGTCATCGGCTGCCTCACTTCTTGGTCGCTTTCGTCCTCTTCAAAGCAAGTCGCCGGAGCAAACAGCGTTAGTATTTGCTGTCTTTCCAAGAGCTTCAACGTTGCTTTACAAACTGGGCTATCGCTGATGTTGGGCAGGATGCATTTGATGTGGAACGAAGGTCCACAACCACGGAAAACGTTCCAAGTGGATTAACCTTTTTGCAGGCACGCAAATCGCAAATCGATGGAAATTTTAAAGGAAGATTTCTATTTTATATTTACAGATCTTGATACATTTATAGTCAGTACGTCCTTGGAAATTGTTCCAAAATATGAGTGTGTACCAAAGTTAAAATATTACTCATAATCTCTAGAACATGTTTGAATGTTTTGAATCACTGCAGTTTAGAATTAGCAGTCCTTTAACTCTTTTAAAGACAACAGAACTGGCAGCCATGGCACCCCATAACTATTTAGTGTACAATACCAGTCAATGTAATTAATTACTACCTCCCCCAACCCAGAAGTAGGCAGTTTTTACTTCTCAGCACTGTCACTATCTGTAATTATCTGTGTGTAAATATCTGGTTTTGTCTTGGTGACCCTGCTTTGCCCCACACTTTGGGATTTGAGCAGGCAAGGATTTATATTGTCTGGTATTGGTACATAGTTTACCATAATCACAGGATATGATTGAAAGATTTTCCTACCAATTCACTGCCTTAAAAGCATTATATTATTTGCTTTGTGTGTGTGTGTTACTTTAAGTGTACTCTGGTTCCAGAGGCTCTTTGCGAGGCGAAAGAAACAAGATGCGAGAACGGAGAGCCTCTGGTCACATCAGGGCCGTATCACCAGGGGGCAGTAAGGCTTATATGTTGAAAAAAGTTCCAAGTATCCAAAGAATAATTGACATTCTAAAAATTGTAAATATAGTTTTCTTTAGGAGGGCAGTTTCCCCCTCCTGCCTCCCCCTCCCCTGTGCTGTGTACAGCCCAGGGTCACTGTCCATTGCGAATCCCACTTCCACACTTGATTAGGTTCAGCATTTGAATTTGCATGTGATTGCCCATTTGTAAAAATATGCCAAACTGGCTTGGGAAATAAACATTGCTGTAAGCTAATTATAGCCTGTATTAAAATATTCTATTAAACTCAACCAAGAATGTATTACATGTCCTGCAAAACTGATTAATGTTGATATGTTTATCTCCTGAGAAATTTAATACCTTTTCACCTGCGGGAGTATTAATATTCATGCTTGGTTGAGTTTACTATAATAGCTTGGGGCTTTTTAATTGGGGCTTCGGTGGCCAAGTGGTTAGCGCACTTGCCTGTCACCTCTGAGGCCGCAGGTTCAAGTCAGTGAGAACTTTCTCAATGCGACTCAAACCCAGTCCTCATGTGAAAAGAATAAACCGCAACGCTCTGCCGAACGTCACAGGTTTTCCCCGGGTACTCCAGTTTCCTCCCACATGGAAAGTTGACAGGGTGGGTTGGGTAAAAAGGGCTCACAGTAATTGGCATATGCTGTTGTGGTGACCCGGCCCTATTTGGCATGCTAAATAGATAGATAGCTATAATTAGCTCACAGTACCGGTAGTGTTTATTTCCCAAACAGGTTTGACATATTTTTACAAATGGCCAATCACATGCGAGATTCAAATTCTGAACCTATTCAAGTGTGGAAGTGGGATTTGCAATTGATATGATCAGAGGCTTTCCATTCTCACCTCTTGTTTCTTTTACCTTGCAAAGAACCAGGGTACACTTAAAAGTAACACACAGGCAGACCAAGTGCTGCAATTCAACTAAGGGCCTGTTTATATGCAGGAAGCCGGGCTGGCCTGCTTAGCGAGACAGGCAGGTGGGATGAATTTCTCTTGTGTTTATATGAGAAAATTTCATCCCGCTTGCTGGTTTTGACAGTTGTTAAAAATAGCTTGCGGCGGTATCTTTCATCCCAGCAACTGGGCTAGCCCGCTTGTGAGTGTTTATATGGAGAAATTTCCACCCCGGTAAGCGAGATCTCACCTCTTTTCAAGTGAGATCTCGGCAACCTGGCCAGCCCACTTGTCCATATAAACGCACAATAATTTTACTATAAAAATAACTACACAGCGAGATCTCGCTTACCGGCCTGTCTCACTTAGCGGGCCAGCCCGGCTTCCATATAAACAGGACCTAAGTACAAGTCAATATAAGTCCCTGCTTGCTTGAATCTAGGAAGTGTTGGGTTCATGGGGCAAAGCAGGGCCACTGAGACAAAGCCAGACATTTATACAATCCAGCAATTTGATTATGCAATGCTGGGAAATAAAAACTGCCTACTTCTGGGTTGGGGGAGGTGGTAATTTACATTGTCTGGTATTGTACACTGAATAGTACGGTGGCCCATACGGGCCAACCCTTCTCCGTAGAAACTTGCACCTTCTCCGTACAAATGTGTTGTTATTCCATGGAAATCAAACTTCTCCGTGGAATATTGCCGTTGTTCTGTCACGGAAAGCCTTTTCTCCGTAGAAATATGCCGTTTCTCCGTGGAAACACGCATCTTCTCCGTGGAAACACGCAGCTTTTCTGTGGAAACACCGCAGCTTCTCCGCGGAAACGCGTAGCATTTCTGTGAAACACGATGCGGTGGCCCGAACGGGGCACCTCTTCTCCGCAGAAACATGCAGCTTCTCCGTAGAAACATGCAGCTTCTCCGTAGAAACACGTGCCTTCTCCGTGGATGAGCACTTTCCTTGTGAATTTAAAAAGGCACGCCCCCCTGAATATTTATTGGGTTTATACGACGGGGGGGAGGAAGAGAAAATAAAGTCACAAGTCAACAAAATATAACATAAATATAACTTTTTTATATTTATGTTATCATTTTTATTTGTGGATTTATATTTTTATAAATTGTATATTTAAATATACACCGTATTTAATAATCTGTCAGTCAGTCTCGTATGCGGATCTGCTAGTGTAGGTATTTGTATATCCATACCTACACTAGCAGATCCGCATACGAGACTGACTGACAGATTAATACGTTGTATATTTAAATATTCAATTTATAAAAATATAAATCCACAAATAAAAATAATAACATAAATATAAAAAAGCAAAACTTTATAGTATGTATCTATTTCCACAATTGTTACAAAAGCTATAAACGATCAAAATCTCTGCCTGGCAATTCTCACAATTTATATGCTGGATATCTGTGCCCATATTAAAGTATTCATATTTATAAAATTGGCTTGTAATGTTTTGACCACGATGTTGACTTGTGACTTTATTTTCTCTTCCTCCCCCCCCCCGTCGTATAAAACAATAAATATTCAGGGGGGCGTGCCTTTTTTAATTCACAAGGAAAGTGCTCATCCACGGAGAAGGCACGTGTTTCTACGGAGAAGCTGCACGTTTCTACGGAGAAGCTGCATGTTTCTGCGGAGAAGAGGTGCCCCGTTCGGGCCACCGCATCGTGTTTCACAGAAATGCTACGCGTTTCCGCGGAGAAGCTGCGGTGTTTCCACAGAAAAGCTGCGTGTTTCCACGGAGAAGATGCGTGTTTCCACGGAGAAACGACATATTTCTACGGAGAAAAGGCTTTCCGTGACAGAACAACGGCAATATTCCACGGAGAAGTTTGATTTCCATGGAATAACAACACATTTGTACGGAGAAGGTGCAAGTTTCTACGGAGAAGGGTTGGCCCGTATGGGCCACCGTAGAATAGTTATGGGGTGCCATGACTGCCAGTTCTGTTGTCTTTAAAACGACTGCGAATTCTAAACTGCAGTGATTCAAAACATTGTCCAAACATGTTCTGGAGATTATGAGTAATATTTTAACTTTGGCACACACTCATATTTTGGAACAATCACCAAGGACGCTGACTATAAATGTATCAAGATCTGTAAATATAAAATATAAATCTTACCTGCGATTTGCCTGCCTGCGAAAAGGTTAATCCACTTGGAACGTTTTCCGTGGTTGTGGACCTGCGTTCCACATCGAATGCATCCTGCCCAACATCAGCGATTGCCCAGTTTGTGAAGCAACAACGTTAGCAAATGTTGAAGCTCTTGGAAGGTCTTCGAAAGACAGCAAATATTAACGCTGATTGCCCCGGCGACTTGCTTTGAAGAGGACGAAAGCGACCAAGAAAGTGAGGCAGCCGATGACGATTGACGACGAACCAGAAGACGAACAGAACGAAACCCTTGTGAACAGTTTATTAGCAAAAATATTAAGCCCTTCGCGAAGGTCTTGCAGACAATCGCCATTTTGCCAACCGGATATGTACTTTTAATGTACAGTAATGAGTCATGCGATATTGTACCTGTCAGTCCTGGATCGTTGTGACGCATTTCCGATGCGAAATGAGATCGATGAGATCAGATAGGTAATATTTAAAAACATGTCAGCTGTGGTGTGGGGGAAATAAGTTTAAACTGCCAAATCTACCAATTTTTTATGTGTGTGTAAAGATAGTGCAAGTGAGAGTCTGCTATTTTACGCGCGTCGAAACACTGTTATTCAAACATAAATATTTCGCGTTCTAGATCGAATTTTAAAAATCCCCCCGAGGAAATTAAAGAAGAAAGCATGCTTTATCAGAATTTGTCAGTTCTGGCGAAAAAAGTTTATTATATCGAATGTCACCGAGGGCGTAGAACAAGGTGTTATTTTCTCACTCCTTTTGTTTACATGTTTCGAATTTCAGGCATTCTGATTGGTCAAGAACGCAAAATGTAAACAAACGCGCTGATTGGCTAACATTATTTGCCCTTGTTCATTGGGAAGGTAAACAATGTACATCATCTGTGTAACATGACTTCTCCAGTTTTGTTAATATAAAAAGTATTTGAAAGAAGTTACTGTATACATACAGTACCTTTCATTTAATCTAAAGTGCATATTCTCATCAGCACTCCCAAGAGCCTTCAGTTTTCTTCGGACATTATTCTATTCAAGAATATAGTAAACACATTTTCAAAATTAAATAAATTATTAACTAAAAATAATGGTTTAACAGTCAAAACATTGAAGCAAATGGTCAAGTTAAACATATCAATATACAGTAAGTTACTGATAAGTAACATGGAGTGATAAAAATCAACTGACCATTATATATACAGGCCTGGACCTGGGTTTCGGTGGTGCAATGGTACGAGCAAGCACCTCTCAGAGTGATATATGAATAATCACAGTTACGTGAAAAGAGTCATTAACGTCATGAGTCTCAGGAAACTCTATTTTTCTCCGCGGACAAGGAATGTTGGTTGATATGGTAAGGATTCATCCTTTACAGACCCTTCCACGATTGCTGTGCTCTGTTATCAGACACGAGTCATAAAATGGCACATGTGTGTATATACAGTATATATATATATATATATATATATATATATATATATATATATATATATATATTTCGGAATGTGAAATTCAACTAATTTAAAAACATTAAAAAATTAATGTTTAAAAAATTTAATGTTTTTTAATGTTTTTTAATTTTTTAATGTTTTTTAATTTTTTAATGTTTTTTTAATTTTTTAATTTTTTAATGTTTTTTAATGTTTTTTAATGTTTTTAAATTAGTTGAATTTCACATTCCGAAATATAATTCGCTCCACAATCTCTGTGTTGAGCACTCTAGCAAAGTGGACAAACCCAACTTGTATATATATATATATATATATATATATATATATATATATATATATATATATATATATATATATATATATATATATATATATATATATATATATATAGAAAGTCTTCAACTCACAGGGAGTCTCTCCCATGTCTTATTAGAAAACATATTATATTATTGAATTATAAAATTTATACAGCTTAGTGTTGAATAACAGGCTAGATGCACGCTAATGCGAAGCACAATGCAAGGAGAGAGAAAATAATAAAGTGCTAAAACATTAACAAATACTGGAATGCAAAGCACTACAATATCACCATGTGCAAATAGAAAAGAGAGAGTTAAATGGTGCAATAAGGTCTACTACAGTGTAGGGCCTGTTCTTTGACATTTTTTGGTTAACATTTCAAAAGGGTTGCTTATGAGGACGACTTTCTTGACCAGGTCCGATCAGAGATTGCTATGACATGTAAGGGATTTGTGTTGTTTGGGTTTTATTATTATTTGTCATGTATTGGATCTTGGATTATGGCAAATACAATAAAAACATGTATGTAGTTGTTTATAATAATTTTGGTTACTAGCTCAACAATGTATATCAACAATGTTTGCAATTGCATGCATCCAGCATGCCCATGCAGGCCATCGGCATGTTGTCCAACACCAAGGAATATAAATACAATGTATTCTCATGGAGACATATTGGAGGGCTCCCATATTCAATCCATGACACCGAGCTGTGTCCTCCGCAATACATACTTTGAATATACATCATGAATACTTCTTTGGCCTGAGAGCCTCGCTTAGATCATGAGTTGTTAGCCAATCACCTAAGGCTGCCATGCCCAAAAAGTGTTCATGATGTATAATTACATATGGAAAGGATGTATTGCGAAGGACACAGCTCAATGTCATTGAGTTGAACACAGGGAGCCATTTAGCTTTATTATATAATAGTGTGTATGAGAAACAATTATCTATTAGTATTTTTGCACAAGCAAATATAACAAATCCTGCAAGTTGATTGGTCAAATTTGACGTATTAATTAAGCTGTTATATTCACCTACAGGTGAATACATATAACAAAACCGAAATTTTCAGAATGGCGGCTAGCGGTTTTGTGGAAGTTACTGAATGATGAAGAAATAAGCGGAATTAAAATAAATTCAGTCCCAAAAAACACAAAAGGCTTGTGTAAAAATACTAAAACAATTATTCGCCTTAGGCTCGGTGATTATCGGGGAATATTCACCTCGACTTCGTCTCAAAGAATATTTCCCGATAATCACCTCGCCGTTGGCGAATAATTGCTAAATGTTCATACATTTTATTTCAGCTGAATTTTCACCTAAATGTTCCGAACTTCGTTCCAAAGTTGGCAAATTTGTTGCAAAATTCGAAAGTTGCCAAGATTTGTTGCGAAGTTCAAAAGAAATCATATTCACAAACCGGTTTGTAAACTAAGCCTTTGGTTGGCTTCTTTTATTTCTGGACCAATCAGGGACATACAAATCAGCTTGCCGAATTTTAATATGAACTTTCGAACTTTGCAACAAATTGGCCAACTTCAAAACGAAGCTTGGAACATTTACGTGAAAAGTCAGCTGGAATTGGTGGCAATGTGCCCAGACGTGCCCCTTGGATTTACTCTGTCTAACACCAGACAATTTTACTTATTAGTGTTAGCTAGGGTACAGCCAGTGAATGGGTTGATACTTAATATAATTATTTGTATGATCATCCATTTGTAATATTATAGAGGCATTTATAAAGACATGCATACAACAGAACAAAACTAAACAAAGACCAATTCAAATAATATGGACATTTTTGTCCTCATCTTCAAAATGCCAATATTAAAACCTGTTATTCAATATAAACGGTCAATGGATAAAGCCATTCAGATGAAATGGTTTATAGGAAATCAATGAAATTGTATTTAGTACTTACACTACAAGCTTTGGGCACTTTTTGTTTGTTCTGTCCGGTCTGTCTGACTCGTCTCCCAGTTGCATTTGTTCGGGACAAGATGTCCATTTTCGCTTCAATACTTTTCAAAGCATTTTCATTGTTTGATATTGTATTGGCCATTTGATCTCTCAAGAGCCTGTTCTCCTCAACCACATTTTGTAACAACAAAACATACTGATCGGGTAAAGACGTTTCAGTAGCCATGTCGAAAAATCCAGTAAGGTCAGATTAAGCTGTTCGTCGCGAAAGGATTTTGAACACACAGAACACAGTTGATTATTGAATTGTATGTAGTTTTATAATTGAGCGCAATCGCGTGGCAACATTCCATTGGTTGTAGAATACTTTCACAGCAGGATTCTAACATTCTCATATTTCTTTTGTTAGGTACTATGGTATAACACACGAACTGACGAACATCAAAGCTCTTTACCCAGAGAACGTAGAAAAGCACTGCCCTAAGTCACTCTCCTCCGCGGTCCGCAGAGCCTTACGAATTTTTAGTAAAATTGCGTAATATTAAGGGGGGGGGGGACAAATTACGCAAGTTATGATGGGAAGACGGAAGCTACGTTTTGTCAACCATCGATCTCACCCCCCGTCGCGTACCACTAAATATCCTCTACTATCCCTACAAATCCTATATAATTCTCTCTGCGGAGGAGAGTGGGCCTAAGTACAAATTGGGCTTCCTTACGAATACTAAGTAATTTAAAAATTGATTCCGTGCACATTTCCTCTGCAACAATAATCCGCCATTATTTCAGTCGCGTTATTTATCGAACAGAGAACAGACATATTATGAGATTGCCTGCCCACCCTATAGGGGACAGTTATCCGACCGGAGATAAATTTAATAAATTCATATTTAATATTGCGCGCGCGGGAAGCACACATTATGTACTTTGGCGCAGTGACTACGAATCGACAAATATTTTAAAAAGCCTTAAATTCTGTAAAGCTTTTGGTGGTATTCCTTGCGCAAAACCAGTTGAAATGGCGCATTTTAACCAGTCTTTCCACACAGCGAGTGACGCACTTGCTACCAGTGGAATGCGCAGCCTTCTGGAAGCTACAAGCCCAGTGTCACCAGAGGCTGCACAGAATTGTATACCCGCGAAGCAGCGTCGTCTCTCAAGACCAAATAATATTGAGGAACTGCGTCTTAAACGTCGCCGACGTAAACACAGATTACGAGAAATAAAACGTAAAGAGTCCAGAAATGCCAAGCAAAGACGACTGGAGGACAAAATAAAGCGAAATATAGAGGAAGAATTCAAAGCTACAACTCGTGCAGCTACATCACAAATGAAATCCAAGGCCGAATTTTTTTGGAGAAAGTGGAGAGAGGAAAAGTCTTTGCGTACAACGTCTCGTATGTAAGTAGATGTATATTGCTCCTTATAAATATAACTAGAAGTAATCATAGATTAGCGATGTGCGTTCGAAATGTGTGATTTTTTGTTGATGCAAATCTGGCCTAAGAGTTTATGCAAATCTGGCCAATGCATATCAGCTGATGAAAATGTATGTAGGAGCACCAACAGTTGTTACAATGGCTTTGAGATCTTCTCTCACTTTATACCAGTAGGCATTTGAGCCAGCAACATTTGCTACATATCGAGATATCTTAGAAATAAATATATTGCTGTTACCACTTGACGCCATTTCACGAAGTTCATCAATCGTCAAGTGAGCCTCGCCTGGATTTTGCTTAAAAAATATTCCACTTTGCGGTAAGACTCTTTTTCTGTGTATCATGTTCAATGCCCAATAAGTAAACCTAGGATGACTTCCAAATCTATAAACCCATTTGCCATTTATATAATCAGCAAATTTAATAAGATGTTTTATCTTCTCACCTAAGGGAATGTCTTTTAAAATACCTGGATTTGTTGGATCCCCTGTACCATCAGGAAATAACGTAGGAAATGCTAACAGGCGCTAAAAATGGTGTCTGATATTCATTTAAAGGTTGGTCATCTACAGTAGGCCAATTGATTGGTTCATTTGGAAACACCTGATTTTTTATTGCATCCACCTCTTGTGTTTGTTTTTCACAGGCTGGCAAAAAACTACTCATTTCTGCAGATTGATTGTAAACCTTGTCTTGATCATTATCAGTAGGAGGCCCTAAGTCAGGTAATATCATTTCCTCTGACAAGATATTACTATCAGATTCAACTGTTGTTATATCAGATGGAATGCCATTATTGTCAGAGACTCTAAAGCATGTTGATTGATGGTCACATTTCTATAATGTGGATTATCTCTCAAGTCATAATAATGCATTATACACTTTTTCTCTTCTGACTTATATCTTGGCAAAACAGATGCAAGCTCTTCAATATGTTGAGGTAAATTGATGCAGTGCCCAGAATACCCTCTTTGTCCATGCGGTTTGACATAGACCCTCATTATTGGTAGAGCTCGAGCAATAAGCATTTCTTCTGTTTGAGTTAGGCCCTGTAACTCAATAGGTACTGCTCCTGGAATCATGCTGTTACTATTAGAAAATTTTTTGGGTTTGTTTTTATCCCTGGAACAGCGTAAGCATACATAGCTACCAGATTTTGGTTTACTGGTAATTGGCCATGCATCTTTGCAAACTGTACACTGAAAAATTGAATACTGCACAGATTTATGAAATTGTTGCATGTTACATTTTGCCCAGCTTTGGTCATGCAAAGGACCATTTTTCATGGAATCAAATTCACTCAGATATTTAAATTGACAAATATTATGTGATCTTCTATATGCAGTCATGTTTTCTAGGCAAAACCTTTTGGCATCAACAGTTTCATTAGCCCTTTGTTTTTTAGCATAAACTTTCCTTCTTTCCATTGTCTCCTTTCGTTTATTATCTCTCTCATTACCTGTGGTTGTATTTGGCAAAGTAGAAACATAATGAATATTATTTATATAACCTAAAAATACAATTTTCTGTCTCTGGTGTAAGTTAAATGGGCTTATAATAGTAGCATTAGGGTTTGAACTAGAATCAGTAATATGGATAGTGCAACCTAAGGCATTTGCTACAGCTTGCATTATGATATTGTCACACCATGTTCCAGGTTGTGACATTACCTGGATATAATTTTCCCATGATATTTCTGATAGACTTTCAACATATAACTCAGGATTGCTTACTAAATGTGTAATTCCTGCACTACGAATTTGAAAATGGGAGTTAGGATCTTTATATAGACTATGCCCTAAAGATGCAAAAAAGCAGTCATCAGGTGAACTTGTACTATCATATGGCACTCGACCTATTAAAGTTAACTTATTTTCCAAAACACTCCAAGACAAATTGGGATCATTACTTGGCGAATACATACCACCACGTAAATTACATGAATAAGTGGCACTTAAGTAGGTATCCCTTTGGTACAAAGGATATAATACGTCACTGGCATTGGCAATATCTTCATGATAGTTTAAATTGCTGAATTCTTCAGTATACAACTTTCCTCTGCCGGGTTATAATCACTGGCACTGATTGTGTTCGCTGTGGCCACAAAGTAACTAAGATTTTTGTGTTGATTTGTATAACTAGTGGGATTTGTCAAATATTGATTTGTGTGACCACCTACTATAGACATGGTCATTGTGCTCGAAAGCAACCCAGTAAAATAACTGGGATCATTTGTATATTGATTAAAAACAGGATATTTATCATCAAAATAAAACATGCTTTGAAACTCATATTCTTGAACAACAAAACTATGCAAAAAAATATATCTGCATGTAACAAGATCTATTTCATCAACGTCCAAAGACCAAAGAGAATATTTTGGTCTAGCATTTAAACCACTGTGATTTAAACCCTTCACGCAGAGCAAAGTTGTACCTGCTGTGAATTCGTACGGACTAAAAACATGGCAGCTCTGTGCTGACTGTGCGTCTGCCGTTGAAATTTTCAATGTCGGTTTTATAGTCGATAAAACTTCGCAACTTAGCTTTTAATACTCTCACAATAATCTTCAACCATTTCAAATGAAATATGGAAAAAAATACAAAAAACTTCACTTACTTTCCCAAGAAACAGCAAAAACCACGGTCACTTAATAAAAAAACAAAATATCGCGGAGAGAAATCGAAGAGAGCGAGCACAATCATGGTCTTCGAGAATGTCTTCGAGTCGCTATGACGACATAATTATATATCACTGTTATATATTCACATAATTATTCACACCAGAACGAGGCAAATGTTACATCGTAAATCTCGAATCGACACGATTAGGAAGCGTTCTCTTCGTCGAACGCAATTAATTTGAGTAGTTTATAGAAGCGCAATTATATGCGTATGTTTTTACTTACTGTATAATGTGCGGCACATTATATTCACTATACACCCCCCCCCCCCTGATGGGGTATATTTTTGCCCTCCAGAATCTAAGACGTTTTGTTTGAATATGTAACTAATGAAACTAGAGCGAATTTGCGCTCTAACAAGTATTTCTTACTTCCTGTATTGTCCGACAGTGTCTCGCAGTGCTTAATTCAGGTGGAATGAAGGCATATCATAGTATCACGATAGTAATAAACGTATCAGATGTCATCATGTTTATTGGTTACCATAACTGCTGCAATAACATTATCTTTAATCCTATTGAATTGTCGTCGTAAAGAGGACTAAAGTAGGTGTCAGGTTTTGTCTTCATTTAAAATCAAACTAAAGGTGATTAAATGCTATCTCTGCCTTTAATCAACATTTAAACAACGCGTTAAAGGTCATTAAAGTATGCGCGCTTTAATGTTGGTTTTAACCCACTTTAACTCCTTTCTAAATGCAATTAAGTGTATCATTTTCCAAAAGAAGTGTTTTATTCAGACTAAGTGCGATTAAATGTAACTTTTTTTTTAATTTAATCACCTTTAGTCGGCTTATTAAAGTTATAAATACACATTTAATATCTTTAGTATTTTTGCTAAAGCTAATTAATGGCACGCTTTTCGTCCTGTGGACGTTGAAACAACGTTGAAATTAGGTTGCCAATCTCGTCAACCACAATTCAACGTTGAATCCACGTTAAAACAACTTTGAGATTGGTTCACAAATCGACGTCGTACATTTAACCATGAATGAACGTTAATTCAACGTCTGTTGGCTGCTGTTGAACCAATGTTTGTAAAACAACGTCAGAGCAACGTAGATATTAGGTTGTCGACGTCGCAACCTTTTTTCTACCAAATTTCAACGTTGAAACAACATCGTGTGCCCGGTTGGAATAAAGAACAAAAGTTGCATTTGTAGCTATTTGCGTTCGCGTAAAAGTAGACCGTATGGAAATTGTCTTACTTTAACGGGAATTTTAGATATATTTAAACCGAAAACTGCATTTAAAAGCCCTTGAAAAACAGCACATTACATTGGCATAAAATTAGATTACTACATACCCAGATAACAGCGAAAATTAAGCATGAAAGTTGCAATAAATTGTAGCTAATTTGCATGCATGCGCACATGTCCGTAAAAGTAGACCATACGGAATTTGTCTTATCTTAATTAAAGAGAATTTTAGGTATATTTAAACCGAAAACTGCATTGAAAATCCCTTGAGAAACAGCACATTACATTGGCATAAAATTGGATTACTACATGCCAGATAACTGAGAAAACTAAGCATGAAAGTTGCAATTGTAATTTGCGTTCGTGTACAGGTAGGTTGGAAATTGTCTTACCTTAACGGGAATTTTATGTATATTTAAACGGATAACTGCATTGAAAAGTCTTGGAAAAACAGCACATTACGTTGGCATAAAATTGGAGTACTACATGCCAGATAACTGACAATAAATTTAAACTTTATTAACATTAAAATGTAATTTTAGGACTCTTATCTGGCAGTGAGTATTTAAGCGAAGAGTATTGATTTTTATTTGTTCAAATTCTAGGACAATATTCAATATTCTTTATACATATAGATATGGCCTTATAAAACGTTCTTTTGACCATATCCGCGTTTTATCCTTTTAGATAAATCGCGCATGTGACTTAAAAAGGACTGAAAACGTGTTTTGGACAATATCCGCGTTTTATTCTTTTGGATAAAACGCGGATATGACTCAAAAATGGCTGAAAAAGGTTTTTTGAATGTCCTCCATCCGTCCGTCTGTCCGTTCGCCACTCATCCGTCCGTCCGTCCGCCATCCGCCCGTCCGTATCCGCGTTTTATCCTAACCTAGAAAAAATGTTAAACGCGAAAAAAAATTTCAGACGCAAGAAAAAAAGTTAAACGCGAGAAAAAATTTCGGACGCGAGAAAAAATTTCAGACGCGAGAAAAAATGTTAGACGCGAGAAAAAAGTAGGGAAATATGAAATTCAAGCGCAATATTTCAATGGCACTAATACGGCTCCGTACAATAAGCCACAATAAAGCTAATTAATTTGTTTAAATTTGTTAACTTCAAATAGTCAATCAGTGATAAAACCTTGACCAGGCGACCTTGTTATTACCGTTCCTTGCAACTACAGATAAACAGTTGCTCATAAAAACATTGCTCATGTCTGTGAAAATCTTAAGTTTTCTTATTTTGACATAATAGCTATTTTTCTATAAATATATTGATATTAAATTTATTGAATCAATATTTTAAGTTTCAGGCCATTTATAGCAAAATTTGCAAGCGCATGCGCACCATAAAGGCGGATTTTCATTCACCACAAAATGTCGCGCGATCGACATTTTGCGATCATTTTCTTTTGAAATACAAGCAATCAAATGCAACGGATCACGTTGACTGAGCGGATTTGAAAAGAAAGTGATCGCAAAAAGTTGGTCTCGCGATATTTTGCACCGAATGAAAATCGGCCTGAAGGTTTTTGAGGCATGCAACATGTACGCACTGCGTACCTATTTTTATATATTTTTGTATATACTGTTCTAGTCCTTGTCTTTAATGTATGTCTACTTATTGTTTTGTATCAGGTTGGTCTTCACATGGGACTCATGTCCTGTTGACCATACCTTCAACAATCATTGGTATAATTTTCTATGATTGTAAAACCATAAATAAAATATAAATTAAATAGATGGTCTTAAAATGTACAACGTGTCATACCCATTCAAGGCCCAGAAACATTTCGTCGTATAAATGTAATGAGCATTATTCAATATATGAAATATTTTCAAAATGAATTTATAAAATATAAAATTATTAAAGTATTGTTAAAATTGTTTAGCATCCACGTTTTGCACAGAGAGCCCATCCCGGGTCTTATTGAAGTTATGTATTAGAATTACTTATGAAATATATAGCTCAGTGTTGAAGCCTGCGATTTGCGGGCTGTGTGTGGGCTAACGCGCGCATTGAATTCGGTAAGTACAATTTCTTATGCTGAATCGAACGGTGGTATTTTTATCCTTATTGCGCCATTACATTAGGCATTACAAATACAATATCATATTTCACAATACAGTTTTCACATTTCCACAGCTAACTATTAGGGACTGTTGTTGCATAAATTTTATATTGATATGACACCAATATGCTTCTCATAAAGTAGTTATCTATTAAAGCTACGTTGTGTAGTTTAAGTTATAACCTTTTTCCTTGAAATTGTCTTTGGCTCGTTTATATTCAGATTCAGTATAATTATTATGATTGTGCATGGGAATTCAAAGATCCAAATTTCGGATTTTCAGAGTCGTGCACCAAGAAAAATGCATTAACTAAACTAGCAAGAATTTCCAGAGGTAGACACAATGTAAAATCCATAGAAAACAGGTACAATTCGTTGAAAATGTTAACGAAATTGTTTGAAACATTTTGTCCACTCCACAAAAGGCCGCCATTTTGATTATTGGGTTTTGGATTATTATTTGATTATTGCCATAAATTGGGTTTTATTAGGCAGCTCATTAATATTCTATTTTGTGGCTATCAACGACGATCGTAAATCTGACATCCACCAAAAATGCATGCCAAAACCTATACTCGCCCGGACACAGGTGCCCCAGCGAGTAATTAGCAGCTGCACGACCTGGAAAATGCTCCGTGGGATCCTGAACTTTAACCAGACAATGTAACTGAAGTTCTTTGTTCTGTAGACATTAGGCTAACGAGATTCTCGATCGGCATATTCCATTTAAGAAATTAAAATAAAAAATCAAAACGATGAAATGAGCTACCATGTGTATGATGCCACACAGGCTCTATGCCACACAGGCTCTATGCCACACAGGCTCTATGCCACACAGGCTCTATGCCACGCAGGTTTGAACAAAAAATATCATGCCACACAGGCTCTATGCCACACAGGCTTGAACTAGAATCTTATACCACACAGGCTCTATGCCACACAGGCTTGAACAAAAAATATCATGCCACACAGGCTCTATGCCACACAGGCTTGAACTAGAATCTTATGCCACACAGGCTTGAACAAAAAATATCATGCCACACAGGCTCTATGCCACACAGGCTTGAACTAGAATCTTATGCCACACAGGCTTGAACAAAAAATATCATGCCACACAGGCTCTATGCCACACCGGCTTGAACTAGAATCTTATGCCACACAGGCTTGAACAAAAAATATCATGCCACACAGGCTCTATGCCACACAGGCTTGAACTAGAATCTTATGCCACACAGGCTTGTACTAGAATCCTATGCCACAGAGGCGAGACCGATCAGTCTAATAATCGAATGCCATAATTGGGCGGCAGCGAGAACTATATAAACTACAGCTACACACAAAGAACACCGCGGAAAAACGTCTGCGCATGCACCAAATTATGAAAATATGGCGGGGAATTTGAACATCAATTTCTAAAACAAAAACATGCTTATTAATTGGTCAAAAATTAGTAAAACAAACGAGAAAATATAGCAAATGGGTAGACTAGACAGGGCCGTTGCGAAGGGATATGGATTGGGGGGGTGTCGAAGGTCAAATTGCCGAGTGACGCCAGTTGAATTTGCCGCGTTTTTCAAAAGTTTGTATAGGTAATGAGAAGAAAAGTTTGTACAGGTAATGAGAATCATATTGGTGTGCTAGTAACTGAGGGACACCAATATGGCTCTTGTTTTGAAATATGGATGCCTGTTCGTGGGTTGTTGCTAAAAAGGAATCGGGTTGCTTTATATATAAAATACGACATTC
>CACRXK020006828.1:0-24289 GCA_902702795.2 Paramuricea clavata | reverse complement strand
TAACGCATAGTTCCTCGTAAAATTAAGGTTTAATTTCAGTTGTGTTTTCAAAGTTTCACAAATTGCCTTCGTCGCGTTGTGAAACTTTGAAAACATGCGTGAAATTAAACCTTAATTTTACTCGCTGCATACGACTGTCTATAGTACAAATAATCCAATATTAATATGATTTTTTTAGCCAAAACAACAGATAATTACAAATAATCTCAGTTCATAAATGCACTCCTAATGAACAAATCAGTCATCACCAAAATATCAATGTCATTTTCAGTATTTAACAGTTTATACTCTATACTCTATTTAACAAGTTTAAAAACAATCTCAAAACAAGTTAATCAATTTCAAACAACCCCAAACAGGTCTGCAAATAAATATCTTACCGCTTGGATGAACAAATGTCTGGCCAAGCCAGCTTGTAAAACATGGACTGGACCCTGGACTGGACTGGACTTGTAAACTATGGACTGGACTTGTAAAACATGGACTTGTAAAACATGGACTTGTAAAACATGGACTTGTAAAACATGGACTTGTAAAACATGGACTTGTAAAACATGGACTTGTAAAACATGGACTTGTAAAACATGGACTTGTAAAACAGTATTATAGATGATATGTTTCTCCATATGTATATGTGTGACATCACCAGTGTGACATCCTCGGAATATTGATTTGTCGGTATATAGCCTGTAAAATTATTTTAAAGTATAACAACCAGCGAAGAAGTAAGCCACTATAACTACCCTGCGCAGCCACTAACGTTTCTAGTATGTAATTAAATGTATACACAAACGTTTTGCGACCGCCGACTTCTGAACTTTGATAAATAAAGTTGGTTATTGCGCGTTCTAAGTCTGTATCATACAGCGTGAAAAGATTATTTATCTCACATGTGAAAATTATCGCATTTCAATTATCGATTTTTTGTAAAAATTATCGCTTTTCAAAGACTGTTCTTTATATAATAAACAGAAAAATACACGGGTGCTTGGAAGTACCAGATTTATTTCTCGTGTTGAACATGATATCTCACTCGTTCGCTGCGCTCACTCAACTGACGCACGACCGATGTGAGATATCATGTTCAACACTCGAAACAAATCTGGTATGTCCGCGTATTATTCTCTATATAATTATTCATACACGAATCCGTGTGAAAGGCAAAGGAAGGCTTCCCTTCTATAAATGCAGTGATATTCAGTTTAGGATTTTGGCTAATCGATTACTGTACGTATATACTGTGTCTTTGCGGTGGGTAAAGAAGTGATTTTTTCGCAAAGTTATACCCCACACGTTGCGAAGACTATCGTATTGCAATTTTGCGTCTGTTCTCAATACTGATAACATGCAGTGCTGTGTTCACAATGTTCGGTAGTTTTAAGGTTCCTAAGCTAACGCAAAAGCAAAATAATAAACCTGATTTACCAAAATTTGAGTGGGCGAAGGTAATAAAACAGAAAAAGCTTGGATCTGGTAGTTTTGGTTCGGTGCATCTGGCAAAATATGTCCAAAACGCTACCAGTCAACGGGATGTCGTTGTCAAAAAATTGAAAAATGTATCTCTTGATTCCAAGACTCGATTTGTGAAAGAAGCAACGATTTTGAATAATGTTAAAGGACACAGAAACAACAGAATTTTTGGGACTGTGCACCGAACCATACGCAATAATGATGCAGTATTCCTGTTTCAACTTTGCCATATTTGGAGCTGATAGTAGCGTCAGTTCCCTTGCAGATTTTCTTCAGTTTGTGGACACTGAATATAATTTTTTATCATTTTCTGAAGTTTTGCCAGTATGCGTGAAAGATATCGTTACTGGTCTGGACTATCTTCACAGCCATAATGTAGCGCATCGTGATTTAAAACCTGGAAACATTTTGGTCTGTAATCAACACTTGCCTAATAGCAGTGATGATACTGTTCTTGGTAAAGCTTATCAAGCTTGTCCGATTGTCTGCCGTTTAAGTGACTTTGGTCTTAGTCGGAGTGTCGACGTACAAACCAAGTCAGTTCTAACATCGAAAACAACGTCTATCAGTTGTGGTATGCCTGTGTACATGGCTCCAGAGATTCATTTGAATCAACTTGTCATGGCTGGACAAGAAGACCTCAGGCGGGCGGATATGTGGTCACTCGGTCTTGTAATGCATGCCATGCTTAATCCGGATCTCTGTAGCCCGTATAGAACTGAATTGATGCAGACTGCTTCTGTTGACCCCCAAGTGGAGCTTAGAAATATTATGGCGAAACGGCAACTGCCACAACACTCTTCAAAATATGAACAGTTGCGAATTTCAACATAATAATAATAATAATGGTATTTTAATAACACATCATCGCATGAAAATGAATTACAATCTGTTTTACAATTGATTTGAATGGGAATTACAATACTAAAAGTAACTATATTACAATATATCATTAGATTATTAAATAAGAACTTATAACTAAGAACAATTATTTGTTTAAAACACTAATCATGCTAGGGAAAAAACTATTACCAAATCTATCAGTTCTACATTTAAAAGAAGCGAATTGTTTAAAATTCCTTAAATTATACACATGTTCGTTCTCACTGGTGAGAGTTAGATGGGAAGAAAGACGACTGCCCCGAATGCAATATTTTTCATCGTCTTTTCGCAAAGTTCATCTCGACGTATATCCAGCCTAGGACACTGCAACATTTCTTGCGCTTCACCGTAGGATCGACCTGGCAGTATAATCCTCAGTGCACGTTTTTGAATTTTCTCGACTTGTTCAGACAGATACATAGGTAGACCACAATGCCATACTGTACAACAATATTCTAATGTAGATCTAATCAATGCATAATAAATTGTGATAAGGTCGTGCGGTGGAATCCCTCCCCGTCGTAGGACACGTAGGATATGCAGTCGCTTGGATGCTTTGGTAACAATCATCGAAATATGTTCATTCCACTTAAGGTCATCCTGGATAATCAATCCAAGAACCTTGTGCGACGATACACATTCTAAGATCTGGTCTTCAACACACAAGTGTGGTAGTTCAGGTTTGTTCCGAAAGAAACAAATTTGCATCTCTTTGCATTTCTTTGTGTTCAATTTCATCAGGTTATTAGATGCCCATGTAGCTATAGAAGTTAAATCGGACTGGATTACAGACGGTTCCCCATTCCTTAATAATCCCTCAGAGATAGTAACATCATCAACGAATTTCCAATTGCCAGACCTCCCCGACCCGCATTGTAAATCATTGACCATAATTAAGAACAGGATCGGACCCAACTTTGTACCTTGGGGGACACCGGCTGTAACAGGAAGCCAACAAGAAACAGCTTCCGCAAGTTTGACCCGCTGTCTTCGCCCTGATAGAAAGTTTACGATCCATGGTATTAACGATCGCCTAACGCCAATATCAACAACTTTTTGGATAAGAATGTTATGGCCAATACGATCGAAGGCCTTTGAAAAATCCAAAAAGCATATGCGAAGAAAATGACCAGTTGAATCTAAATGAGAAAGCCAACAATGCAACATGTCGAGCAAGCAATAGGTCGTGGATGAACCCTTTAAAGAACCGAACTGTTGTACGTCAATATTATTCCTAACGTCAGAGATCATCCATCTAACGACAAAATCTTCGAGAACTTTAGAAAGGCATGGCGTTAGTGAAATGGGTCTTGTGTCACCCTCGTCAGTTGGTTGTTTAACTTTTGGAATGGGAGTAATATGTGAGTCTTTCCATATATTTGGAACAATCCCGGATGAAAGTGACATATTGAAGATTTTCGCAACTGGTTCAGCGAAAAGGTGCGCAAATTCCTTCAAAAGGCGACCTGGAATATTATCAGGACCACATGTTTTGGAGGCATTAACGACCAATAATTTCTCACAGAAATTGGCAACTAGAAGATATTTTTCTGTCCTGTGCAGATTTTAATCCCATGTCAAGGCCATCCACTACACAGTTGCTTTGCTGTATTCGTGAGAATTTGGAGGAATATTTCAACCGTATCCCTTTGTCAGTTAGCCAAAGTACTGTCTTGGAGCAATTCGATACCCTTGTCGCTGCAGGTTTGTACCATTCTACGGAGCAACCTATATTTTCACTTCCAGAAAAAGACGCGACAAACAGTTGTGCGTTTCTTTCCCTTGGAATTTGCGATCGACTTCTACACGATCAAGAAACTTTGCAGCAGAATGCGTTGGAAAAAGTTCGCGAAATAGCCGAGGATGTAATATGTAATCTTCCTTATAATGTAAATAAGCATCGAAATGTTGACCAATTTTATGACGTCGCAGAAGCTTATTCCGTTATGTCAGATAACGGCATGCTTTCGAAAAAGTACGAAATTTTTGAGTCATGCGTTTCAGCCAATACCGTATTTTCATCGGGCGGAAGGGATGAGTTGATGGCCGCCTTAACCTCAAAGATTGCCCAAGGGAAAACGTCGGTCGGAATCTACACCTGTAGTCCATACATTTTCACGATTGGGGTTTGCAATGATGCTCTTCTTGTCGTCGACACACACCCAGTAAACCACGAGCTTGGAGGAAATGGCAATGGTCTTTTGCTGATGACTCCCGATTTAAGCCCTCGGTCGTGTAAAATGGTTGTTCAGTGGATTATAAAGCGTTTGAAAATGGCTGGAATAGAAGAAAACATGAGACAAAGCATGACCTGGCTGAATCCGTATAAAGGTTGGTTTTCTATACACACTTTCGTTGATTATGTCATATTATACTTATCAGTTATCTGGTCCACTGACTTACAGTAGCCTGATAGCCTCGTTTTCAAAGCCATGCAATTGGCTCACAATTAATCAAAAACAGGTCGTTTTTGTATATCAGGCTAAAAAAATATGTGGGTTTCCAGTTTCCCGACCCTACCTAGCTTTTGGACATTCCGACCCTATTTTTTGGATTATGCTTGTAAGTGTTTCAAATTAGAGGAAAACATTTGTGGAAAATGGAAATTTGAGGCAATATTAGGAAAATTTATCTTTGGATGTGGAAGCCCTGACTAAACAAACATTGGCGTCCGGTTGTTGGTTAGGAAACTAAAAAAAGTTAAAATCGACCTACCCCTGCCTCGTACACACGTAAAAACGCACAACTTGTAACAAACCTGCAGCAGACTTGTAGCAAGTCTGCACCAACAACTTGTCAACAGGATGTCTTCGCACTGGTTGTTCCAAGCTTGTTGTGACGGACTTGTTACGGCTTGTTGACGGACTTGTAGCAAGGTTGTTGTGACAGGGCCGTAACAAGGTTGTTGGCAACAGGTTTGTAGCAAGCTTGTCAACAACTTGTCACAAGTTTGTTGACACAAAGCTGTAGCAAGCTTGTCAAAATCAGTCCGTAACAAGCTTGAATCAACAAGCTTGTTACAAACATGGCGGCTCGTAAAAATTCCCGCGCTTTCCTGAAAAACACGCGTGTGAATTTCACTCGCGTGTTTTCCAGGGTGGTGAAGACAAATATATAAAACAACAGGCAACAAAACTTTGCTTCATGTGTGAAATTCATATTATTTTGAAAGAAGATAACAAAGATTAATAAATAAATACAAACTACAGAGTCAAAGTACACAGGTAAGACTTCCATACTTTACAATATGCATTAATGTGTATTTTCCAAGTATAATCTTACTGTATAAATACAAAACTTTCGTTGGTTGGAATGCAACTTTGTATATACCTGAAAAAAGGGCCTTCGTCGCTCGAAACATCGAATTTTCCTTATATTTTTCAGGTACGACCGTGAGGCGTGCTTAATGAAAAATAGTGCTATTAAGTTACGGGTTTAGTTACCTAATTTCCATAGGTCTATATAAGGCCATGGGAATGAAAGTCATAGATTTGCGTCCACCGCCCGCATGCCTCAAAAGCTACCGCCTAAAATTTTCATTATTTACAAAAAAATTCATTATTTTCACAAATAAAGCAAAACTCAATAACATTAGCAATAAAATTGTGTATTGATTACAATAAAATGAACATATTGCAGTGTGTTTGTCCTCAGTATCCACATTCTATGAAATTCCAAATTATATTCACCGAAATGGCGAAATTGGCACACAGATCTTCAGTACTGCTGCAACTGCGTGAGCTCGAGATATATGTAATTCCGTGGCGTAAACGGTAATTCGTGTTTTGATCTCTGTATTTACCACCCAAAAGGATGGTAAAAAAATAATGAATAATGAATAATGAAAAAAACCCGCATGTTTTTTCAAAATTATCCGGACGCAAATCTATGACTTTCATTCCCATGGCCTAAAGTTGAATTCCAACCAATGAAAGCTTTGTAAAGCCTTTGGCTTTGTTTATATTGGCACAACCAACACTGGTGCAGATAGTACACTCTTTGTTCTTGCCTTGTTTTATACAGGCATTCAAATTTTAGACCTACCGCTCTTTTCACTCATAATGAAAACTTTCTAACTAAAGGTCAACAGTTCACACCATTTTCATACACTACAGAGTACATATATTTTACTGAACTGTAGCAATGCATCAAACTATTTTTCAGTTATCAATTTATAGTTTTTCTGCACAATGTCCCTACAATCTACATGTCTGGAATGCCTGGGATGTACTTCCATGATTCTCCAAGATAAAAACGATTAAGTAAATAATATTTGTTGGATAGATCATGTTGATAAACACACCTTTCTGATGTGACAATTTCCCTCTCTTCCACAATTGGATGGTCTGTATTGACGAAAGAACATCTGTTGTCACAATTGTGGACCAGGCTAACTTTTTCTAAGATGTTTTTTGTGCTTATCAATCTTCTTTCCTCACATTTTTGCAGCACTGGTGATGTGAATTTTCCATGTAGAACATCACCATCATCTGCCCTCATTAGTTGATATGGGATTGTAAGCACCCAGTTTCCTCCATGACAAAATCCCACAGCTGTACAAAACATTCCGAAGCAGATCTAAAATGAATGGTATGTATAGGTTGTTATAATAATAATGGTAACGTACATTGTATTAAGCATGTAATAACTAATGATAATCACCAATACATGCTGCATATTGTGTGCACTGAAGCTTATTGATAATCACAAAACACATTGGCAATATCAAATAGGAATGGCAAGAAGTGATTGTTGGTGAGAAATTTTAAGAAAATTTATTGTTGATTTCAGGTCACTTTTTACGTCACTTTTTAAAGCACGATTCCCACGTTTGTTGTGAATATTCCCAAGTTTGTTGTGAATATTCCAAATTACATTTTCTAAATTTGGAATATTGGACCTGAAAATTGGCAAGCCAACTTTGAAAGTTGTTTACTAACTAAAGTACCAAACTACTGAACATAAACTCATAATTTACAGTGTTTTACTAATATGGGCCACACATTTGACAAGTTATTTATTAAAGCTTTTAAGAAATATGTTTAATTCGTTTAAGAGTTTATGTTCAGTACTTCGGTACTTTAGTTCAGTACTTTGGTACTTTAGCTCAGTACTTTGGTACTTTAGCAAGCAACTTGTGATGTTGTCTTTGCCAAAAAACCAGTTTCATGCTATTCTGACAATTGATGCAATCAACCAACGAAAAATTTGTTGGTTCGAGTGGGATTTGAACTTGCATCTTTGGGTATCTACAATAGACTGTTGCTCTACCCATTGAGCTATCGAGTCAGCAGGGATTGGTAGTGAGTCTTATCCAATTTAATTGCACGAAATATTTTCGTGACGGCTGGACATGGACTTCAATTGGATAAGACTCTTATAAGACTAAAATTATATAAAATCCAGTAGATGCCCGAAAATGTGAGTTTCGTTGCTTGATTGCATTGATCAGTGAGAATAATATGAAACTGGTTTTTCATATCACTGATGATGATTCTGAAATGAAATTGGCTTTGCCAGTTCCACACACAATTTTCCAAATTTAGTAACATAATTTGGAATGTTCACAACAGACTTGGGAACCACGCTTTGAAAAGTGATCTGAAAAAAAAATAAAGCTCGTAGTATGAAAGTACAGTAGCATCAAAACATTGATCGAAGTAAAGCTCAACATTTAATATTTAGCTTTTCATTGAGAGAAATCCATGTGGATTAAAGAAAGTTTGTTTACTATCCCTAAACTTAAATTCTGGCAATAATATTCCAAAAAATTTGAACTACTGCAAGCTCTTTGAAACATAGTAACATATTAGGGCCATCTATATGGGACAAAATAAGTCGCCACTAACATATTAAAGACATAAACTTGACATATAAATGGTATGAAATCTAGCTTGGTCTTGTCTAAGATGCAACTTGGATATTAAGAACATGGATTTTAATTGTTCTTATTATGGTTGCATCTTCGATAAGCCACAAACCCATTGTTATGTATAAATGGCTTTGCATCCAGCATAAGGAGGTCACTGGCAAGGAAAACAACAACAACAACAGCTTACAGCACTACACAATACCAAAATCAAATCCAAACCAACTCTACATACAGTACATTTGCATCTTAGGTAAGACATGCTCGTATATGAATGGTAAAACTCACGTCTTATGTAAGTCGCAACTTATTTTGATTCGTTTAAATGGCCCAATTGAAATGAACATAATTAGCAAATAAAATTGAAATGATTTAATGACAATGGTGAAACAGTTGAATTGAAATGTGCCTCATTAACTGAAAACAAACTGTAGCCCTGTTCTTGAAATTACAGTGTGCAGATATGTACATGGCCAAAGATAAATTGGGTCGTTCCAGAAAAGATCCATACTCCCCCCACAGAGGAAATTTCTGCCGTCCGGAGGGGGAGGGGAGAAAAAATTGTTTCTGATAATAGTAAATGTATGGAATGACCCATTAATACCTCATCATTGTAACTTTTATAGGCAAACGTTTCTCCTTCCTGGACAAGTGTCTTGTCTTGTGCAATACAGCCTTTAAATCCCTTACATGTCTGTTCAATGTTAATATGCTGTCTTTCGATGTCATGTTGAAGAGCACCAATAGGTAAAACATCAACAGTTGTCAATTGTTTGAGCCTTCCATTTTGATATGTTTCCTAGAATGTTAAGATGTTATGTTTTAACATGTTTAGTCCTACTGTAGAAAGGCAGATTAGGGTTTAATGCCAAAGCCATTGAAACTGACCTGCTATACAGGTTAAAGGTCGCTGTTAATTCTATTGTAATCATGAGTTATTGATTAAATATAATCAACAACCCGGTAATGCGCTTGAGAGACTCTCCCTTAACAAGTAAACTCATCTGGTTTTAGACAGAGTAATAATTAAACAACCTTGTACCCAGGGCGTTTTCTCAGGGAGCAAAATAACCTGGTATGGACTGATGACGTCAGTACGTCATTCCCACATTTTGGGTAAAATAGCTTATTTCCTTACTACAAAATATGCTATTTTACCCAGAATATGGGGGTGGTATCATCAGTCCATACCAGGTATTTTGATCCTCGAGAAAATACCCTGGGTACGAGGTTGAATAAAAATAAAAGTATGGTGCATTCGAGCGCGCTGCAGCTAGTCAGTATTGATTACTTACAAGTCTAAGATTTCCAGGTTGGTAGATTTCTTTTTGAGATTGACTGCAATTAGAATCAACCTGGTACATGAACTTTTGGATTACTGGTTGCTGGCTCAGTTTAATTAGTCCTTGGGAAGCAAACGTTCTATAATTAAAGTTCACAATATCAGGATCCGAGGATGATATCCATCAGAAATGATGGAATGGAATCTTGCCATAATGATTATAATAATAATAATATTAATAATAATAATAATAATAATAATAAAAGCATTTATTTTAACACGATAATTTTACAGCCTAGCTGATGTGGTTGTGTAACTAAGTAACAAATTGCACGAAAACATGACTATAGAGTAACTGTTCACTAAAGCATAATTGTTCACATAAAAACACATAACAAACACTTACAATACTGCTTGGTGGCCAGATAGTGGTGTTGCAACTAACCTCTATATTTAGTATATTGTACTGTATATATTACCTGTTGTTAATACCCCAGCGCCCTCCATTTGTTACAAATTTTAGAATATGGTGTTTGAGCAATCTCTCTCCGATATCCTTACTGCTTGCATGGCGATTTGAATATACATTAAGGGTTCTGATGACAGAATTAAATGCTTCAAATCTATAAAAGAGGTTTAAATAGTTATACATACTGTATTAAGTACAACAATAATATATTCCAGCACATTTTGTCGTTATAGATCTTTCCGATGATTACGTCACAAATACAGTACATGGAAGCGAGGCTGAGGGGCCCAGCAATAAGGCACGTATTATAACAGCCTATATTGCTGTGCCCTCAGCCTCGCTTCCATGTACTGTAGTTGTGACGTAATTACCGGAAAGGTCTATTAATTTAGAGTTATAGAAGTTAAAAGTCACCTTTCTGTGTTAAAACCAGCTGGTGGGCCAAACTTCATCATGTCATCCTGTATATGTAATAACATGTGAAACTTTTGCTTTTGCAGGAGCTCTGGGTGAACTTCGCTCAGGCATTCCATCATCTCTTGAATGAGATTTGTTGTATTGTCATTGTCGTCAATGTCAACTTCTGAGCCATACGCCATTGCAAATGTCTAAAGTGAGAAGAAATACTGTGCAAGTTCTCACATTAATAAATTATATAAGTTACAGAAAAGGCCTGCTCGTGTAATAACAGGATCCAGTTACGACATACGATCAACTAACATTTTTGAAACCTTAAACTGGAGACCTATAAAAGACAACTTAGACGAGCGCGACCTTGTAATGATATTTAAGGCCCTTAAAGGTCTAGTGCCCGACTACCTAATGCAGACAATTAACTTGAACGAAAACGGCAACTATCAATTACGTAGCAACAATAGAAATATTTACCTACCTAAGCCAAAGACAAATTTTCTAAAAAATAGCTTTCCCTATCGAGGAGCTGTGAGTTGGAATAACCTACCTATAATCATATTATTGATCAAGCATTAATAGAAAATGTCTCTGTCAACTCCTTTAAGAATGTCATAAAACGTATGTCCTAATCCATTGGTCCTAATCTATAGTGTAATCAATTGCATCCATGTAAATAGTTTATGTAAGTGGCCTGTTTTTCTCGCTTTTAGATTTCCTTTTTTTTCTTTTTTTTTTTCTCTCCAATTATGTAAATATTTTAATGAACTCACGGCCCTTTGAAAAACAGATGTACTTCTGAAAGGCTACCGTGATTAAATAAGATTAAATAATAAAATAATAATAATAATAAATTTTAAGGTAAATTTGAATATTACTTTGGATAACGTTTGAAGAACTGTAACTAGTTGTTCGGAATCCATTAGGTTGCAGTAGTTATGGATATCAAGAAGGTTTAAACTTGAAAATGTACAAACCAAAACATCAGGTTAAACTTTTACCCGGTTCCCGGTTTCTGTTTACTTGATCATAATTGACTGATAACACCTCGGCCTTGATGATTCTGACCACAAAAACTACATCCGATAACTGTTTGATAACATGTATTACTGTATTATATTTTCTGTGTTGGTGTAATGTACACAGCCACAGGTGAATAAGATGCTTGTGTGATGTTACTCTGAACTGTGTATATCAACACTGGGCAAGCTTGAAAAATGTGCCTGGCCACGGTGGGAATTGAACCTACGACCTTTGGAATACTAGCCCAGTGCTCTGCCAACTGAGCTACTGTACGCGGTCAGGTCGGTTCAAGTGGTAGGGCTCAGAGTAACATATATGTATAATTCCAAATAAGTTTTCTACTTACTTCACTTAGATATATCCATACTTGAAGTTCTTCGTCAGAGATTAATCCTTCGAGGACGAAAACAGATATCTGGGCCCAGAGTTTAAAGTCGCGGCCAACGCAGGAGCCATGGTTTTTAACGAAACTACTCGGTAAACGTCTAGAAAACGCTGAAAAGTCGAATGCCTCGATCTTGGATTTAACTTTTTTCTTGTCTGCAGGACTTAAGTTGTTAAACGTTTTCTTAACAAGGTACTTAACAGGACCAAGAAGAATTGTGTGTAGAATCTCCACCGGTGTCTGCCTACATATTAAAAACAAGTTGTACACGATTATTTGTACAGGGTATATAAAAAAAGCTTTGACATGTCATCGTTCTTAATTAATTAATTAATTAATTAATTAATTAATTAATACATTGATCTATTTTCTTTTCCGTATGTATATAAAGACATCCTCTTAGCTAGTAAAATTGCGAGCACTTGACGCTTAACACACATGCGTTGAGCCATATTTTTTTATAGCAATGATACAAGAAAGGTATAGTATTTGACAGCTAGAAGCCTGAACTTTATTGGTATTAGAAACGTAAATGGACAAACGTAATGCACGATAACATACCAAACTTGGATTACCTTACCTTTTTTTATATAACCTATAGAATAAGTACTATATATAATTACCGAACGCGTATGGAAAGAACATAACCTCACAACCAATGTCTTGTTATACCTAGATTAGTCTCAAAATTGCCCTCACTATTCAAAGTGCTATAATGTTCCCATATACGTAATGTCTTAGACCCCGTTTAAACGGTACCGGACGAATTTGGGATCCCCTAACAGGACGAATTCGCGTGTAAACAGGCGAAAAAGGACGAATTTCAGACCGGTCCCAAGTTCGACGGTACCGTGTAAACGGAGTCTTAGTATAACGCTCGCGTGTGCGTCTCTCATCATAATAATACCGCTTACTTTATGGCTTCAAAACTTGATAATATATCGAACTGTCCTCCCCGCTCGGTGTTTCCTGTGGACCGTCTTATTTCTTTCTTCTGCCTTTCAGTGCTATTGATTAAAGAAATAAATACTGTAACATTAAGCATGTCACTATACATTTGTTGTTACAATCGTTAAACATGGTGAGAGCAGTCTCGGTCGCCGATATAAGGATGAAATCAGCATGCAGAATTACAAACAAAGTTACCTTGCCGTATTTATCCGTTCGATTGTTCTTTGTATGGCATCGGTTGTTCGTAAAGTTCCTACTTCGGCTCCTGTTTCTTTTGTTGCCTGTTTAAATAAGCATTAAAAACTCATTAATAATTCATGAAGAGCCTTGATTTTCCTAGCCTGCGGGCAGCCCCATACCACGTAAGCTTACGTGGTATGGGGCTGCCCGCAGGCTATGATTTTCCCGGCGTAGATAACTTTGTTTTAAAAATGACTTCGACAATCTACTCGTCAGATGGCTCGTTTTTTAAGCCATCTAAGTTTTAAATAGTACTTAAAATGCTGCATTTATTATATACTGTATTAAAATTATTATATGTAGATTTATTTGGATTTATGATCTACTGATTGTAAATCTAGTTGTATTAGCGTCCTTGTCCATGCAGTTCGCTACAGACTTTCGAATCCATTTTTAATAATAACGGTTTTGCTTAAAAGGAGATAGGAAATTATGCGTTTCTATAAATTTAAACATACATCACATGTCCGACAGAAATGAGTAGCAGAACTCCCCATATGGTGCGCGAATTCCGATGCTCTTGGGTTATCACAAGCCACGAGTAATACAGGGCATTGGACGAAAACCTGCTGGTCATCCTTAGCGTCATACATCAACATGCCTTCTTCAAGATCTGAAAAGAACATTAAAACTGCTTGGTACTCTACGTCGTGCCAAATTAGTTTATATACCTATTTCAATCTATCATTTCTTCTTTTCCTAGAAAGAGACATTTACAGTACATACTCTTTAGATCTGTTGCTATTTCTTTTCCCAATGTAACTGAATCCACCAAGTTCGAGGCGCAAATGAAATGGATGTTGCTGAACTTTGTAACATCTTTTCTCGGAAGGCCTGCAAGAAACATCGAATACGATTCCAGCTGATTCCACTTCTTACTCCTGTTTCCGCTGGTCTCGTCCGAGAATACTACTAGTGGAACTGTTAATGTCGGTTTTCCGTCTGCAAGGATCTTAGTACCATGTGGACGTTCTAATTCTTCTTTTTCCTTGGAATTAATTAATAGGAGAGTGTTATTTAATACTTTACGGTTACCAAATGCGATTGTATGCCATTTAACTATTCGTGCATGCTATCTCGAACCTTCATTGGATAACTTTTAAATTTTGGATGTCATTGAGAAAATTTGGTATAAAACAAAAAATGTTACTTTGAAAAGTTTGATGTTCGTACTCAAATAATCGTATATTTTGCACTGAAGGATTTACCTCGACAGTAAGTTGAAGAATTTGTCCATCAATTTCTTTGAATTCGATTTTATACTCGGATTCCCCTTGTATATCTTCTAACGAAACTTCTTCTACCTCCTGAGTTACGGCCAAAGAATGAAATTCCACACTTGTTACTATCATTTTCGTTAGGCGGCAGAAATATTTTAAAGAATCTTCAACTTTCTATTAAGTAACGAAGAAATGCCATTTTGGCATAATTTTGCCTTTTGGAACATGTTTGATACATACGTATTACTGTGTATTGTAACATTGTTGAAATATAATCAAATTTAAACCTTCATATAGAATCCATTTATTTGTCCATGACATATCGTCTCTTCAAGCTTATAGCGTACCAAATCTTTGACATAAAATGTCTCTCCATTGACACTTGCAGAGGTTGTTTGAAATTGATCCTCGATTCGCCACTGTAATCCCTGGAATATATAAAGTCGGGCAGATAAGTAGCTTCATTAGCACAAAAAGCAAATTTGCGCGGATATGGTATTGATCATAGGCGTACCGGGCCTATCTCTGAATGGAAAACTTTTGCCCGAAAATGTGCGAAAATTCAGCCACTAATCAATATTTCCCAAAGATGGGGGGGGGGGCATCTAAACAAATTTTCCTGACATGCCAATTTGCAAACTTTTTCCAGACAACAATTTGCAGCAGTTAAGCATGTCAAATTTTTGGGGACATAATATTTTCTTCCCGAATTTTGAGGGGGCTGCAGCCCCCAGGCTCGTACGCGTATGGTATTTATGTGGTGCATGTATTTATGTGGTGCATAGAAAAACTAAAGTGTATAGACACCAGTAACCTCTAACTTCGTGTTAACCGCGCATACAAATACAATAGGAAGAGACTGGAACTGACGTCCAACAGCTCCTTCAATTTCCGTCATCTTGGCCAATCTCGTTCCCCGAGCCTGCGATCCTTGGGAAGGAAACGAAGGCTCTGGGATAATCCGTTACCGGAAGCCAAGAATCCTGGCTAAGATTGAACTACGCATTCCGTTTCAATGGCCAATCAGATTCCTCCCTCAAACGGATTATCCCAGAGCCTTCGTTTCCTTCCCAAGGATCGCAGGCTCGGGGAACGAGATTGCATCTTGGCAAGGATAGACACCAAGCCATTCTCGTACCCAGAGTCCTTCATACGCGCGGTCAACGGAGCGCTTACACTAAACTAAGGATCAGATCTAACATATGTTTTTAACTTACTTGAAAAAGCTCATTGATGAATCGATCTGTTTTTTCGGGATATCTGGCCAAACGATTTGAAACTGATGGTGTCGCCAGTTGCAATTTAATTATGTCAGAAGGTGAGATCCAATAAAATGGATGTCCATTTCCGTAACTCTAGTATAGATAAATAATTTTTGAAATTGTAAACGCCGTTTATTAGGAATGCGCACCCCCGGTTTCCAAAAGCTTCAGAAAGATTCGTCGATATAGGTTGCCTGTGAAGGCCTGTGAATGGGCTAAATTAGCTTACCTTTCGTAATGAGATGTTTTCCAAACCTTCCACTTTAAAAGATAGGACAGAAGAAAGTGATGGCAGCTTCACCCCAAAACGATCCAACATCATCCAAAGAAATTCCAAGTCTGATCTTGACTAAATAAAATTTATATAATGATTCATAAACTACTCACGCTAATTCTCATAAATGCAATGGAATCAACAAATGACAGAACAATATAAATAATTTCTAAAATGACGTCATCATAACAGTGATGTTATCTATTTGTGATAAATCATAAATAGTCAACTCTCATAATATTTATTTTTTTAAATCGCCAAAACTTAAATGTGGTAAACCTGAAAGTGTATATCAATGACGCTTTCCATGCAATGGTTACTTCTCGCAAAATTCAAAATTGACGAGAGACTAATATTTGCTGTGATGAAATGCATTTAGTAATTCACGCTGTTCTTACCTTTGGCCTCATAACACTGTGCGCGTAACAATACAGCAAAAAGAACTTCTCGCTTGGAAAAGGAGAGAAGTCCCCATCAGCATTTTCATCCATGGCAAGAAATTGCTTTTGCTCGGCATTGAAAAATGCATCTCTCGTGTTATCGCTTATTTAACTCTCTTCATCTGATGAAGTCGCATCATCAAAAAACCATTGTTCGTCGTTTTCGTCCTCAGTCATTATTTCAGAATCCTGCTCGACCTGCTCCGTTACTTCACTCCCGCTCATCATTGGTGCATTTTTAATAGCCAGCAACCTTTGAATATGGTTGCGGGAGTTGAAATGTCGTGCTGAACTTTCCTGCGACTCAAAGCTTTTCTCGCAGTCCATACATATTGCAACTGCACTCCTTCTTCTCTTCATTATCACAATGCAAAATTAGTTATAACAATCGATTAACAATGCATATTTGTCTCCATTTCAAAGCACATCACAGTCGGCCAACTTTTGCAAAAAAATACTTAGCATTATTTCCGTTAATTTTTGCATAAACTTTTAAATGAAGAAGTGATTTGCTATTGGCGCATATATTTATTTTCTGAACGTTTGCTTCCTTATTTGGAAAATTAATTAAAAATACAGGCTGCTGATTGGCTGTAGACTGAACACCATTAATCTTTTGTTCAAATTTTTTTCCCGCTCTAACTTTTCAAGTGCAAGACAACTTTTTCAGTGCGCGAACTCTTTGTATTGAATTAAACTGAACAGAAATGTTTCGTTCTCATGCACATTTCCGAAGGCACGAAATGGTTGATGAAGATGCAGAAACGCAGGAAGATGAGTGAGTCATAATTTTAATGTTAATTAATTAAAAACGCCTCCACTCCCAACTGAATGTCTCGTTTTTTTGTTAATTCATTGCTTGTATTATATTTATTAGCTTTAATAGCTTATTCAGTCGTCATTCAGCACAGACTTCACCAAGCTCCCGTAATTCAGCACAGACTTCAACAATCTCCCGTAATTCAGCACAGACTTCAACAATCTCCCGTAATTCAGCACAGACTTCACAAGCGCCCGTAATTCAGCACAAACTTCAACAAGCTCCCGAAATTCAGCACAGACTTCAACAAGCACCCGTCCGCACTTAACCATTGGTAAGTAGTTTCCTTTTTTCACAACTACGACTCCCTTTTTCAAGAATTAGTCGTCCGAGTCGTCTTTCAATAGTCCCTTTATCATTCAATTTATAGGCCATTTAGGACCGTCAAGAGAAGATACGACGCGGGCTAACTCGTCTGGTCTGTCAGGTTGGTTTGTATTTTAATTAATATATTATACCCAAAACAATTTACAATTGGTTGGGGATTATTAAAACTGAATTATTTGGTTGGGGATTAATAAAACTGAATTAATTCCGCCAGTTATCAGTCACCTTGCCCAACCCCTTATTACCTTGTTATTGCTCTGTTGTCCTCCCATATCCCTTACAAAATTAAAATGGCTTCTTGTTGATGTTGTTTTCTTTCCCAGATACAAATAATAGAAGGGCTACTTATTTGTTGCTGCTGCTTTCTTATTTTGCTTATTTATTAATTGTTTAGTGTGTTATATTTTAGCGATATTTTAAACTTGACGGTGATACGTATCCTGTCTTTCATTTCTAGAAAATGCAGAGCGTGTTTTGACGAACTTGCAAAAAGAAGTGGCCTCGTTAAAAAGAGCTGTGACGACCATGAATGACGTTCAGCAAGAAATTTTGGCATGTGTCAAAAAGATAAAAATGGGAGTCGAATCGGACAAATTCGATTTAGCGAACTGTTGCCATACCGTAAGTGCATTGTATGAAATGTTGCGAAATGTGCAATTGCTCATTCTATAACAGCAATAATAAATCTTTATTTATATCCAATTTGGTTAAAGTTGTATCTTGAGTTCAAAATTATTATATCTTAAATTTAGGAAAACATAATTCAGCTGCTGGGAAAATATTATTCCTCAAAAGGGAAATTCCCTTTGGACTTTCCAGAAAAACAGGTGATAAAAGTCGTATTATGCATTTTGCTCCAATTCTTGGGTTTCACTACGACATTATGCAGTGAATCTGATGGGGGTCAACCCAAATGTATTGATGGGGTCAACCTCTAATTGGGTCAACCTCAATTGATGTATCTTCTGGATCTTCTGGGGTCAACCTCAAATGTATTGATGCTTTATATGCTGTACTGGAGTGAGAAAATTATAGGACATTCCATGTACTGGCCACCTAACACAAGGCTAACACACACACACACCAAACAATTGACTCACTCTGATAACTGTGTTTTGTTTTAGAGTTACCCATCACCTCTGTAATGTCATATGAAACCCAATAATTAAATGTTGTAATGAAGACGTAGTCACTATTTATAGTCACATACTGTAAGGTTGTGATAAACATGCAAATGGAAATGCTTTAGCAGTCAGTTTGGCTTGCCAGTATGCAGTATCTGCATTACTATCCTTTTTGTATCCTAATACTAAATCCCACTTTAATTGCCTACTTTAGCGAGCTTTGAAATTGGAATTCACAGGGTCACCAACGGGCCTCACCTGTGAAGAGTTACTGCTTCGTTACAAGAAGTTTGAAAATGCGAAAATGTCTTACTGGAGGAGCGAAGAAAGGAGAAGGGTAAGATTGAATTCATGGTATGACTTAATGCATGGTTCATGGACTCCCCTGGAACCAGACTCTCAACAAAATTATCCCCCCCCCCAGGAAAAGGATTGGGTGGTACAGGGGGAACTGAACCTGTAAATCCAAGTGACGCATTCTTCACTGGGAGAAAATTGCAGTTGAATCATAACATGTAGCTGATTGAGACTGCAAGAATTCGGATATATACATTATCAAGCTTTCAAATGACAAAATGTTGTGTAGTATTAAGTGAAAATTAAGTTAAAATTAATTTGTGCTTTATTATAGCTTCTTGGAATTGCTGGATATGATGCATTACTCACTGCGCCTACTGACGTCATGACAGACAAAATTCTGCATTTAATTGGGCAAAAGCATAGCAGTGGCTGTCATAAGATTCATCTAACTAATGAAATAATTGTTGCAGTAAGTGACATATATTGAATGTACTGTGATTTAACACTCCTCGTAATTAAGCTATAGTTGCTGTCCAGACAAAATAATTACCAGCATCGTTTGCTGCTGTACTTTGCCTCAGCATTTTTTTTTCAAAATAATATAAAAAAATATATTTTTTTGAGGATGGTTTAAAATTTTAACAAAAGTGAAAAATGAACAATATGTGCTTTCTATTTATATATAAAAAACAATTTATTTTTCAAGTTATAGCTTTTATTTAAAAGCTGTAAACATGCTCTGGGAATCTAAACCAGAAACCATTACTGGTACTGTATGCAGGTTTCAAACATGCACACTTTTTTAATATTGTATAAATTCTAAATATCAAATTGAGGTGAATTGTTGACCCAATGCCAATGAATTTGAATGTTGACAAATGCCGTAATATGATGTCCAGTGCCCTAATATGATGACCTGTGCTTATAAATTGGTTGAAAAAAAAATAGCAACTACCCCTTAGTCACTCAAGAAATAAATATATATTCACCATGTTGGATAAATTTGAATTATAATCCTTGTTCAAATTCATCCAACATGGTGGATATGATAATTTGAAAACTAAATATTACTTGTTCACCACAACAATCTGAATAATTTTTTGATAGCGCAAATATATTCGAGAAATTACCGTACAGAGAGCCCGCAAACAAAAGGAGTTTTGGCAAGGCCTCTATGCATGGAAAACAACCAAGTGGCCAAATGGCATTCCTCAAGAAGACTGGCTTGATATAAGAAGAGATGACTTAGCATGCTACCAAGAAGAAGAATGATTAATACTATTAATTAGGGCGGACCTTTGGGAGTCTTGAGAGTAGGGCAACGTTTTATATAGAAAACACAAAAAAGATAAAACATTCAAAACAAAAAGTTCTTTTCTCTGAATTATTAGCTGCATGAATTGTTTTCCCACATGTCATGATTTCTCTTTTTATGTTTTTTTTGGAAATTGTCACACACACCCCGCCTAAGATTTCTAATGGTCTGCTTTAACCACCTGTATATTATTTGCAGTTTACTTTATTTATTAATAATTATGGTTGTTGTTCATAATGATTGAGGGCAAGCCACTCCTTATATAAGGATTTGTACAAGTTTTATAAATCAATTAAAGTAATTTTTATTGTTACGTTTTTACAGCATGAAGTTATAATAAATGTATATTAAATTTGGATGTGAAGAGTTTGACTCAAATCCTTTGTTTATTTGTTGCCATTTTGTGACTGTTCACATATTTCGGGATATTGAAAATTATGTTAAAAAAAAGGAAAAGGAAATGCAAATGTATACAATTCGAAAATCATCCAAAAAATGGGTTTTTTCTTGATACATGTTGCCTGATATTAACAATGCCGTTACAAGCTGTTGGCAGACTTGGTACAAGGTTGTTGGAACAGACTTGTCACAACTTGATGACCACAACAACTTGTAACAAGGTTGTTCCAACAAGTCTGATTTGACTTGTTGTTAACAAGCTTGTTACAAGTTGTTCCAACAAGCTTGCTACAAGTCGGCAAACCAACAAGTTGTAGCAAGGTTGTTGACAACAAGCTTGCTACAACTTGATAAAATAACAAGCTTGTTACAACTTGTTAACAAGCTTGTTACAAGCTTGTTCAGCCAACAACTTGTCAACAAGTTGTGAGATTTTTACGTGTGTACCCAGGCGCTTTGGTTTATTTACGTCATTAATTAAGCGCACGTGGGACGGCACGCAAGGGAAAAACCCCGAAAAAATTCAAATTAATCCGCACGGCCCACGCAAAGGCCACGCAAGCCATAGAAAAACACATAGCGCCTGGATACTAGGCAGATTTACCCTACCTCAGTTTTTGCAAGAAGAAATAGGAAACCCACTTTTTTTTGCCTCACCTGGACTGCCCTTAAATCCTATGCATTAAATTGTTGTTGCAAACCTAATTGTTAAGTTAGCTTTTCCTCTATCTAATAAAATATATTTGAGTATAATTGTAATAGCTTCACTCGGCTTCAGAGTTGTTAAGAATCAAACTGGAGTAATTTTTTCGGAACACCCGGTAGTCATTTGAAACCCCAGCTCCCCGACCCCCGGGACTATGTGGGGATTTTAACATTTCACGAACGTTAAAACCCGGCTCAAAAATACCATTCAGTTGTTAAAATACTTAAAAATTCGTCTCCCCGGGACGAAATTGAAGGTTTTATGTTCAATTTCCTCTGATTTTCACAGTAGAAATTAGAAAATAAAGAAATATTGAATATAAGAGAAGATCGTCTGAAAGTTATCTTTAATGTCACCTCGCCATAGAAACGCGTGATATATCAATTAGTTCCCAGATTCCACGTGCGCTGGTGCGCGCGTTAAAATGGTGATTAAAACTTGGTCGTTAAAACCCGGCACATGTGCCCCGCTGCTTCTTTATTTATTTATTTATTTATTGTGCTTCGCTTCCAAACATTATACAACAATTGCATTAAAGAAGCTGGGACACCACAACAGCTTAACACCAATTACAGTGGGCCCTTTACAAAATATCAATATAAATATAGAAAACAGAAATAATTAACAATTTATTGCCGAAGGCCAGGTGATTATCGGTGAGTAGGGACAGAGACAAAGTCGAAGTTTTCATTTAACAATAACCACCAAGTGTGAGGCGAATAATCGTTTTAGTATAATTTCATAGGTGATTGTTTGGGAAAAAAAAATAAAAATACACATTAATACACATTATTATTTTCTTACTAGTGTTAAAACCCCGGCCACTAGAAAGTCGATGTTTGTTAAAATCCTGTATTTCTCCCGCTAAATCCTGTTAAAACCCCGCTTAGGGGCCGATTACATGAAGAACTTTCAACCCCAGGGTTGAACTCAGCCCGGTTAACCGGGTTGAAACTTTTTGCGATTACATGGACGATTTCAATCCCAGGGTTGAAACGTTATACTATACGTTCTCGGCATCGATTCCCGAAAGTAAAAAAGCCTTTATTTTGTTTTCTTGTAATAAATAGTCACTACCAGGTATGCTCGAATAACTCGTGATAATTTCAGCCCTGGGTTGAAACATTACATTACAAAATGTTCAACCCAGGGCTGAGTTCAACCCCGGGGTTGAAAATGCTCCATGTAATCCATATCGGCCCCTTAGACCCGGGGGTCGGGGTTTCAAATGACTAGTGCATAACGTTCGCATGTAACTTATTTTTCGAATATGCATCACTAAAGTTTATCTGAAATAGGCCCGCAAATCGACAATGTTCCATTTCAGATAGTAATCTGCCTGAAGTACAGAACCTAGCGGAACATTGCCGGAAAGAAAGTATGATTGAAAATAGTACTCGCCAGGAAAATGAGCAACTTCATGATGTGCGAAACGTTGCTGACGATGCCAATGAAGACCCTGCTGAGGTGAGATATTTTGAACAAATATATGTTTATAATAGTTTTGTTTGTGGAAACACCACGTAAATTTATTACCTCAAAGCTTTCGATCCGTAAGCCCGGATCTTTATCAGTGCTAATATTAAATATGTGACTTGTATAATTCACACGCCCTTTTTATATACAAGAGTAAAGCTTTGCAGTAATAAATTTACGTGGTGTTTCCACAAACAAAACTATGATATGTTTTATCACCATGCAAACATACAAAGAAATACATGTTTCTCGTGAGAATTAGATAAATTATGCATTTGTAAGTAAATTTGATTGCGGCCGTCCTACACGATGTTTGAGACAGCAGCCAAAATTTCAAATTAACAGGAACCCCAAAAATTAGGGTAAGCTTAGTTTGATAGACGGTCTTACAGTTGAACACTTGCTGTTGCTATGGCAACCGTATGACGTCATTAGTCATTAAGTCTAGAACTGGTGTTATATTGTCTTCTTGGTCTTCTTTCGTAAGTTCAATAAATTACTCCCTTCTCCATAGCATTCAAATGTTCAAGTACCTTGTTCAAGTATCTTTTCCGACTCTTCCTTCCTACATTTCATCTCACTATCATGTACTGTACATACCACCGCCATTGATCTAACATCTAACAGGTAAGGCGACGTCTTCATTGCTTGGATTTGGACTGACTCCTCCATGTATATCAGTGGTACCGTGGCAGGGGGGGGGGCAGGGGGCCATGGCTCCCCTAAGGTTGAGAATCGTCGGAAAACTAAACAAAACTCACACGCCGCATGTCGGAATTTTCGAGGTCGAAAATTAAATAATTGCATCTTCGTAATTTATTTAATTTAAACTGCTCGAAACGTAGCACATAATAAATGATTTATAATCTTTCGTAGAATCGTTTGAATTTTTAAGTAAAAGAAAAAGAAGATTATAGTTTGAAGGAAGGTGAAAGTTTTAGAAAGAAAATTTAAGTTTATTCAATTTATCCATTTTTACCTGCCATTCTAGTCGAACGTGAATGAAGGAATGACTTCGAAAAAGAAACATTCGGCAATTTCTCCGACCAGGAACAAGTTACACAAAACTCAAGAGGTATAAAAATTTAATATTAATACTAAGCAGTTCCACTAGTTCCAAGTTAGATCAGTGTATAATGCTTAGCCTTTTCTCTATTGGTATTGGTTATACAGATTGATATTACCCTACAATTAATACCAAGATACTCAATTTCCATGCACGTACTAATAGGGCTAGGGGCTATACTATATACGTTTCTCCTTTTTGCCAATGTTTTGAATACGTACACGGGACAGCATTTGGGAAGGTATGGGGGACATCAGTTGATCTACGAATATTGTTAAAGGTTTTTTAGATGTGTGGATATAAGGGTATTAACTACATACAATTTCTAACGGCTGCGAAAAGTGCAAAACTTTGATCCATATAATTTGGTTATTAAATTTGCCGAGCATGGTTCATGCATGAAAACTGATATAATTTTTTATGAATTTTTAGAACATATCGAAGAACATGATGGGCTGCGGAAAAGGCTTAAAAATACGCTTGAAACTGATGGTCTTGAGGTTTTATGTGTTGTGCCTAGTACACAAGCTATGAACACCGACGTGGATGATGTGATATTTGTAAAGGAAGAACGATGC
>CACRXK020006827.1:12906-24289 GCA_902702795.2 Paramuricea clavata | reverse complement strand
CCCCAGTGAGTTCCAAGCAAACACTCTCTGATTTATTGTTCGTGTATTTCGATCTCCTCCCAAAATATTGTGCATCATACTATAGAGCATTTTGCTGTTGTCATGCTCTAGCATGGTTCAAATTTATGAATTTTTATTATATAAAGTATAGTGTTTTGCAGAGTTTTCGAGCACTGACAAAAATGATAATCTCAGATGTGAAATTATTCATGATAATCTCACATGTAATAATTTATCGCCTTTTCAATTATCGCTTTTCTGTAAACATTATCGCTTTTCATTTAAGACTGTCCTTTATATAATAAACAGAAAAATACATGGGTGGTTGGAAATACCAGATTTATTTTTTGTGTTGAACATGACATTTCACTCGTTCGCTGCGCTCACTTGTTCGCTGCACACTCATGTTCAACACTCGAAATAAATCTGGTATTTCGTGCACCCATGTATTATTCTCTAATTTAAACTACAGCTAGAGTGGTTTAAATTATTATCAATTTATCAGTGATTGTAAAAGTTGGAGATAGAAGTGTTTTGTTTTATAAAATTATCAAGTTGTCGGTGATCGCAAAACCTCCAAATCCTTAATTTCAAATGTTAGAATGTTAGGGTTAGAATGTTAGGGTTTGTAATATATACATTTTAAGTGAGAATATATACATTTTAAGACCTAACCAGGACTTCAATAATTTGGATTCTTGCACTTCACTTGGTGGACTTAATATTAGAATGTTAGGGTTTGTAATCCAAGTGAGAATATATACATTTTAAGACCTAACCAGGAACGACTGCGAAAAATGCAGCACAAGGTCCTTTGGTAGGAATTGAACCTACGGCCCTGCGATTCCGGTGCAGCGCTCTAACCAACTGAGCTACAGAGGCCAGCTGTTGAGCTTTAACCGTAAGTTCATGTATATTTAAGTAATCGGGTGTGCGGGTTATGATAAGGTGGACTTCAATAATTTGGATTCTTGCACTTCACTTAGTGGACTTAATATTATAATGTTAGGGTTTGTAATCCAAGTGAGAATATATACATTTTAAGACCTAACCAGGATCGACTGCGAAAAATGCAGCACAAGGTCCTCTGGTAGGAATTGAACCTACGGCCCTGCGATTCCGGTGCAGCGCTCTAACCAACTGAGCTACAGCTCGGCCAGCTGTTGAGCTTTAACCGTAAGTTCATGTATATTTAGGTAATCGGGTGTGCGGGTTATGATAAGGTGGACTTCAATAATTTGGATTCTTGCACTTCACTTGTTGGAATTAATATTAGAATGTTAGGGTTTGTAATCCAAGTGAGAATATATACATTTTAAGACCTAACAAGGAACGACTGCGAAAAATGCAGCACAAGGTCCTCTGGTAGGAATTGAACCTACGGCCCTGCGATTCCGGTGCAGCGCTCTAACCAACTGAGCTACAAGAGACCAGCTGTCGAGCTTTAACCGTAAGTTCATGTATATTTAGGTAATCGGGTGTGCGGGTTGTGATAAGGTGCCAGACTTCAATAATTTGGATTCTTGCACTTCACTTGGTGGAATTAAAATTAGAATGTTAGGGTTTGTAATCCAAGTGAGAATATATACATTTGCATATTCTCACTTGGATTACAAACTATTCTCATTTGGATTACAAAATATATACACCAAATATATACATGTACTATACCGGTACATTTGTATATTCTCACTTGGATTACAAAATATTCTCACTTGGATTACAAAATATATACATGTATATATTCTCACTTGGATTACAAACCCTAACATTCTAATATTAATTCCACAAGTGAAGTGCAAGAATCCAAATTATTAATTTCAAATGCCCCGCCGGGGCTAAGGTTCGAGTGGAAATGCCCAACCCCCGGGATGTGCTTTACAGGAAAATGGCTGGGCGAGGGGGATGGGCACACTTGGATTTGGCTGATGCATTAAAAGTCCTGTGCTTATTCCAGACTGCTTGTCAAATATTTACTTGCTAGAAGTAGAAATTTACTCTGACCACTGGATGAAGAAGACATTAAATAAGTACTGGTCAATAAACAGAAATGTATTTTATTTCATAGTATTACAATTTTATTTTTATACTATAAAAATAAAATATAGACATGCAGCATAGAATATGCAAATTCGAGGCAAAATTATTGTTGAATCGGTTTATTTATAGAATTTATAACAAATAACAACTATAAAAGTTTGTACCTTGTCTTCACATCGTAATAGCCAATCCTTTTAATTTTACATATTTTAGAATCAGTTCCTTTCCTGGTAACTGCATTTCTAAATTAAATCATCGTGAGTAGTGAGTGCTGAGCAGGCTGTTTTACTATAAACCAATTTTAGGAATTGTTAACAACTTTGAAAAATATATCGTTGCACATTCGGTCACAGTCGGAAAAATGTTCATAGTATGTTGTACCGTCGTTTGCAACTAACGATGAACAGTCGCTCATAAAAACATTCGCGTGATTAGAATCTTCAATGTTTGTCAAGAACAACAACACTTAATTGTTGTTTCCCATGTGTGCAATAAAAATAAGTAACAAAACTTTGTCTGAACTTGTTGGGCTAGAGACCTACTGGAAACTTTTACAGGCTTTTTAATGAGAATAGAGAATGTTTTATCTGCAACTGTTCACCCTTAGTTGCCACCGACGGTATTTGATAACTGATATAAATAAAATACAGTCTGGTTATACTGACTTGAGCGTGTCATGACAAACTCTTTATTGGAAAATTGTGAAGAAATAGTCGAATATAGAGGGTCGAATATCATACTTAAACTTGTATAGCTACAGTATCATTGGTACATAGCGTTGTGAATACAAGCTTTTGCTTTAATACCTTTCGCTTCAGCAGTCTTTTTTTTCCATGCTTCTCTACGCTTTCCCAGGCGAGCTTCTCTTTCCTCAGCAGTCTCCTCGAGCAAACGTTGTCGTCTTCGCTGGCTCCCTCCTTTTCGCGAGACCTTCGGCTTTCTTGTCGTTTCCTTGCCGCTCTTCATTTGGCTCCATACAGTAGTCCATATCTTTTCAATTGGTATTTGATACCATAATTGTTTTATTAAACTCTTTATAGAGCAAATTGCTTTGAAAGCTGTCAAAGTTTTTTGCAAACGTACAAAATACTGCAGTGCATGCAAAAAGCAAATTATTTTCATGAAGTATCTGTCAGTTGAAGTCGTCAGTTCATCTCACAACAACAAATTTTAAATTTGACCAATCAGTGTTCGCTATTCACGACAGTCCGCTATATTTTGAGATCAGTGAGGATGACCACCCATGAACGGTGAACCATGCGCCCGCGATATTTTATGAACTTTAGACTCCGCTAATGCTTTCGTTTCCCCGGGTGTAAATAGCCGGGGGGAATTAGTACCCTCGCACGGCGCTTCGCGCCGCCGGCTCGGGGATGACTGAAAATTGCAAATTTCGCAGGGCTATATTTTCCGCATTTTACAACTTTTCGTAACGAAACTTTGGAATATTACAAATTTTGTGATATCAAAGATGTTGTCTGCCGCGGCTGGGTCTCGAACTCGCGACCTTCGAATTACTAGATCGACGCTCTACCTACTGAGCTACACGATAAGACGGATTTAAGACTGGAAATTATGAAATATATACTGAATGTCATAAACATACTCGTTTACATTATTTCAGCATCGAACAATACTAGTTCTGCAAGTGTTATGTTAGTTGTGTAATTGTACACTCTGTAATATGTTAAGATGAAAATGTTCTAGAGTGTGTATTATATAATTTCCATACCCAGCGCAAGCAGAAAGATGTTGTCTGCCGCGGCTGGGTCTCGAACCCGCGACCTTCGAATTACTAGATCGACAATTACACAACTAACATAACACTTGCAGAACTAGTATTGTTCGATGCTGAATTAATATAAACGAGTATGTTTATGACATTCAGTATATATTTCATAATTTCCAGTCTTGAATCCATCTGACTGTGCAGCTCAGTAGGTAGAGCGTCGATCTAGTAATTCGAAGGTTGCGGGTTCGAGACCCAGCCGCGGCAGACAACATCTTTCTGCTTGCGCTGTGTATGGAAATTATATAATACACACTCTAGAACATTTTCATCTTAATATATATATATATATATATATATATATATATATATATATATATATATATATATATATATATATATATATATATATATATATATATATATATATATATATATATATATATATATATATATATATATATATATATATATATACAGGGTGTATAAAAAAAAACTGAACAGATTTAAAATTGCTCTCAATTTCGCAAAACACCTATTTGTATCTGTTTTTTTATATATATAGCTTCTTTGGGTACTTATAATGTAAAATAATGAAAAACATTTCTCGAACTCAAATTTTGTGAACCAAGTGGGTGTGTCTTTTCCAACAAACTAAAAATGGCTCGCGCACAAAATTTAAAAGCTGCAATCATATTTTGAGTTAACAGATGGAAACTTTGTCGGGATTTTAATTACTGTACAAAATGTCAGACAATTTGGTTTAGTTTAAGACCCTTAACGATTCACGCAAAGTTACAATTTTCCCAAAAAATCAGCTATTTGCATGCTTAATTAATGCATTTGCCTAATTTGCATATGTCAGCAATATGCAAATTAGGTAAAGGCATTAATTAAGCATGCGAAAGGCTGACTTTTTAGAATAAAATGAATAGTTAAAGGACTTAAACTAAACCAAATTGTCTGAAATTTTGTACAGTAATTAAAAACCCGACAAATTGTCAATCTATCAACTCAAAATATTATTACAGCTTTTAAATTTTGTGCGCGAGCCATTTTTAGTTTGTTGGAAAAGACACCCCCCCCCTGGTTCACAAAATTTGAGTTCGAGAAATTTTTTTCATTATTTTACATTATAAGTACCCAAAGAAGCTATATATATAAGAAAACAGATACAAATAGGTGTTTTGCGAAATTGAGAGCAATTTCAAATCTGTTCAGTTTTTTTTGATACACCCTGTATATATATACATATATATATATATATATATATATATATATATATATATATATATATATATATATATATATATATATATAAATCCATTTAAAAATCAGAGACTATATGCAACTTCGACCATCAATTTATTAAAAAAACTAAATTATACTAAAATAAAAGCTTAAAGGTTAAAAACGTTTCGGCAGTTCAGCCTTCATCAGTTTATATTTACAATTTAACAATGTCTAGCTTTTATAGCATTGGCAGGATCAAAATTACCATATTATGTAGTGAACAAATTAATGAGGAACTGCCGAAACGTTTTTAACTTTTAAGCTTTTATTTTAGTATGTTTTAGTTGTTTAATAAATTGATGGTCGAAGTTGCATAGTCTCTTATTTTTAAATGGATTTATATATATATATATATATATATATATATATATATATATATATATATATATATATATATATATATATATATATATATTTATGCCTTCCGTCTCAACGAATGATCTTAAACTATGTATTATACATGAAGACATTACTTCCCACACACGCATTATCGGCTTGGGTGTTGCATCTCCTGAGCTCCGTTTACTGGGCGGTGTACTGAATAGAACACTGTAAATAATTCACCTCGTTGTTGGGTTAATCTGGCTGGGGGTAAAGATTCCCCCAGCCGCTTTATTTTAACTTTCGAAATATAATACATAAGATATGTATCTACATTAAAATGTTCTGAAACCGTTTTGCCCAGTAAAGGTGAGGGCAAGATTACGCCAAAGCATCGAACAGGAGAAGATGCCGCCCCACCCCAGGCGAATGCAACACTCAAGTCTGTTACCATTGATGTAACCAAGCGCAAAGCGCTCTTGCTATAATCTACTTAGTCGTACTGATGCTAAACAAGTCAAAACCACAAATTTGGTTAAAGAACAGTCGCCCTTGCAAACTGTCTTCGTTATAGTAAGTTTTAAATATTGACTAGGTCGATTTATCAAATAGAGGTGAAATGATAAGATACAGGTAGTCGCCCTTGCTGACTGCCCTGTGCAAAAGCTAACATTAGAGAAACCTCGTAAAACGAACGTATAGTATAAGTTTTAACAGTCGCCCTTGCTAACTGTTAATGTTCATATATATAACGATAACAATTTGAACTACTTACAAATGCCAAGGTACCTGCATGACTGGTACCTGAAGGCTACTTATTTCAATACATTACAAGTGTTAATTAAGTGTTAATGCCTCAGTGACAACTGACAAAATGCAACCGCCCTTGCTAATCGCAAATGGTCACCTGATGACAGAAGCACTAACTGGATTATCATTGTTGCCTGACCACAAGACTTTCCCCCGCAAATCTTGCGGTCAGGCGCTAAGATTAATTTTGAATAAAACCTTTTGATCGGTAGGAAGAAATTAAGTGGAAATCGCTGGAACCCGAATGTACTTATGAAAAGCATTTGACTTCCATCGCCCCATTGTGCGAATTTGTGAATCGGACATCCCCCTTTCTACGGCCCATGTGCCGGCACCAATACGAAAACTGTGAGACTTGTAGCGAGACGAGTTAAGACCACACAAACGTATTGCTTCAGACAGCTGTTTAGCAAAAACCTCTCTAGCTACAGGCATGCCTTTCTGCGTTACAAATATTGGACCTGGTTGAATGCCTCGCAATGCTAGGTACTCAAGCAGTAGTGCGACAGGACAGCACGACGTTTGACGATAAACCAGTAACGTAAAAGGCCGTTGGTTATAATTGTGCTTGAAATCTAGAAAGGTTAATTTGATGCCAACCACTTTGTGGCTCGAGTCGTAAACATAGGAAATTTGATCCATTTGCAAAGGTTGACAACTTGCGTTGTTAGTTTGCTTAGTAATTTCGCCAATCCTTAAAAAGGCGAAGAATGCCAAAGAGCACATTGCTTTGAATTGACAAACCTGGTAGCACGAAGCAGTAATACCAGGAGCCGCAGCAAGCAAACTTTGTATAGTATTGGCAAAGTCACCGGCAAGCGACTGTCTAAACGTATGCCATTTTTTGCATAGCCTTTTAACATTTGAATGATGTAGAAAACTCGAGTTGGATCAGGTAAACTGGACAATTTGTGAGAATAACCAATGGCAGAAATGTAAGTGTTGACTGTAGAGGATGCATAATTGCGGTCAAATAAATACGCTATAAAAAGCGCCAATGTTGCGGGCGAAATAGGCATGCTAAAACGAGCTGTCTGAAAAATCGCAGTGTGGAATTGAGCAAATAGTTTCCATGCCCTAGTATAAGTAGGAATAGATGATTGCTGTAAACTTGATTTAGTCAAATGAGTGACTATATCCGCCAGTTTTGAGGCTGTAGATGAAAGGGGATGTCTGTGGGAAGACTGTTCATGTTGGCCGGTGCTAATTGTTGGAAGGCAGTCACCTGAAATCGAGATAAACAATCGGCTATAGTTTGTTATAAATACCAGGAATATGCTTAGCCTTAAACATTATGTTGTTTTGTAAACAAACCAAAACCATTTGACGAACAAAACACATTAATGTCTTATCCCGGCACGATTTTTTGTTGATGACATGAACCAGAGCTTCATTGTCAGTAAATAGTAAAATAGACCGATTGCGCATTTTGTGTCCCCATAAGCACAGGCTCAGAACAATTGGATAGAACTCTAGAAATGCGATATTACGGTGTAACCAATGTGCCGGCCATTTGCCATAACACCATTCGGTGCCAAATATGGCCCCGAAGCCAATCGAACCTGAAGCGTCTGTAAACAAATTAAGCTTGTTGGAATTGCACCAAGTTTCGTCCAGGAAAAATGAAATGCCATTGAAAGAAGATAAGAATGTTTGCCAAATTTTCAAATCCTCTTTGACCGCCTGACGTAAACGAATGAAATGTCGCGGGTTCTGAATGCCTTGTGTAAGGTCAATGAGACGCCGTAAAAATGTGCGACCTGGCACAATTACGGAACAAGCAAAATTTAACAAGCCGATCAAAGATTGAAGGTCTTTTAGGGTAACCTTTTTGTGGTTAAGAAAAGACTCGATAGTGTCGACACATTTTGCAAGTTTATCTGCTGGCAAGCGCGCTTGCGATTTTACAGAGTCTAACTCAATACCAGCAAATGTAAGAGTTGTTGCAGGCCCGCACGTTTTCTCTGGTGCAATAGGAATACCGAGTGTGGCGCATAAATTTAGAAATCTATCCAAATTGCTCCGGCATTGGGTATGAGTGGCAGCAATTAAAAGAAAATCATCTAAAAGATGGAGGAGTTTATCGATATTGAATTTATGTTGAGCAATCCATTCAACGGCTGTACTAAATATTTCAAAAGTTTTGCATGAACTGGAGCATCCCATTGGCATGCAACGGTCAAAATAATATAACCCCCGCCATTTCATTCCTAAAAGATGATAGTCTTCAGAATGTATTGGCATGATTCGAAAAGCGTTCTTGATGTCGGTTTTCGCTAAGAAACAACCCGGCCCAGCGCGTTTTATTAAACGTATTGCATCAGAAACAGTAGCATAATGTACGCTTGTATTTTCTGAAGGTATCCCATCATTAACCGATACACCTTTAGGGAAGGATAAATGATGGATTAAACGAAATTCGCCGGGTGTTTTCTTAGGGACCAGGCCAAGAGGCGAAACACAAAAGGAATTAAATGGCGGAGACGAAAAGGGGCCGGCTAACCTGTTGGCAGCCAATTCTTTTTCTAGTTTCATGTCCACAATTTTTGGATATTGTAAAGCCGAAGTTAAATTTTTTGACTCTATAGATTTGATTTCGCCCTGATAGTGCAGAGGAAACCCAAACGAAAAACCAGAAATTAAAGTATTTATAATCGATGGCGCGTAACCTGACAAAAGTTCAATTAGAGGCTGAATTTTTACTGGCGTTGGTAGTACTTGACTTGGCGGAGCGGTCGGTATTGGCGGGTGATTTTGCGTTAAAGCCACGAAAATTATTACCACACTGGCTGACACGGTGATTACCCTGGCATTTAAAACACGAGTGTTTAAATGCACATCCCGTACACGATTGACCACGGTGAAATTTAAAACAATAACCCCAAGGCACAGCAGTATTAGGTGACCGGGGCTTAGGAGCAAAATTATTCTGACCCACTTGGGGCCCTGATGACTTTCTAGTCATAGAATACTGTGAACGCAACCACAGTTCCCCGTGAATCGAGCCCCACGGAACAAGAGTACGTTGAGTTTGTCTTAAAAAACGAAAATTCTCGTCGTAAAAACGCCAATTCAGACCGCGAGCCGCCAAGTCCTGAATAGTTTGCCCATATTTCATTAAGGCGGGGGCCTCAACTGGGTATCTTTGAGTGTAAACGCCAACAAATATGTGAAAAGCCTGAAGCCAAGCTTCAATATTTAAGATTTTCTTTGGCTTGGCAGCAGGTTCCAGACAAAAAGAGGCAGGTAGACCACCGTTAGAACTCAAAAATGAAAGTTGATACTTATCATTGCCATTGGCGGAATTGCTCAACAAGCTACCGAAATCGATAAACTCCTCGTCCCATATTTTACCCTTGAGTTTTGCCGAAACCCGCGAGTCAATAGCCAAACCGGCTGAGTGAAACAATTGAGCAGGTTCGACAGAACTCGCAGTACTAGGAGATATTATAGTAGGCAATAACTGTGGCTCACCCGAGATGCCAGCATGTGCCGCAGCTATTGCCCCCGTTACCAAATTATTGACTTCCGCTTCATTCGATGACGATGTCTGACTCGGTCTCGGTTCGGTAGCCATCACAGGTACAGCAGGTACTGCTGGAGTTGGCACTGGACTGGGAACTTGGGCTGGAAGAATCGTAGCCATTTGCCTGGTCACTTCAGCAGCCACGGTTGACACCAGAGTCTGAAGGATCTCGGGCGACAGAACATTCCCTGAGGACGGAGCAGAAGGAGTTGATGTTTGTGGTGTGGCCACTGGCGGTAAATCAACTGCTGGGGCAGCATTCTGTGTCGCTCTGGTGGCGTTGATGTTTGAAGCGCGACGACTACGACGCGAAGACGGACCACCCGTTGTTGTTGCCGCTCTTTTGCGTTGTTGCTTACGTGGTGGCATACTGTAACAAGAAAACTTGCCAAACAGTATAAAATACAATAATATATATGGAACAAAATATTATCAATTTATGTACAACTTCTGTATAAATACTATCATCGTTGGGCCGTATGAAAAACGATGATAATTAAAAAATTTTCGCAGGGCAAGTATGGCAGACATTTTCGAGTCGCCGCATATTACAAGCCCTGGATGACCAAATAACTTAAACTGCAAATAATCTCCAAAAACATGGAGGACATCCCCAAAAACATGGGGTACAATTAATTAAATAAATCTCCAAAAACATGGAGAACATCCCCAAAAACATGGGGTACAAGTATATAAAGAAATCTCCAAAAACATGGAGAACATCCCCAAAAACATGGGGTACAATTAATCAAATAAATCTCCAAAAACATGGAGAACATCCCCAAAAACATGGGGTACAAGTAGATAAATAAATCTTCAAAAACATGGAGAACATCCCCAAAAACATGGGGTACAAGTAGATAAATAAATCTCCAAAAACATGGAGAACATCCCCAAAAACATGGGGTACAATTAATTAAATAAATCTCCAAAAACATGGAGAACATCCCCCAAAACATGGGGTACAAGGATATAAATAAATCTCCAAAAGCGTGGAGAACATCCCCATAAACATGGGGTACAACTAAATAAATAAATCTCCAAAAACATGGAGAACTCCCCCAAAACATGGGGTACAAGTACATAGATTAATCTCCAAAAGATGGAGAACATGCCCAAAAAAAAAACATGGGGTACAAATATATAAATAAATCTCCAAACATATGGAGAATATTCCCAAAGCATTGGGCCCAAGTCAATAAATAAAAATCCAATGGGACAGAAGGCAATGCATGGTCAGTGTTGCGCTAACTTGAGACTGACAAAATATATCACACAAGCGCAACGTAACTGTTCATAAAACGCAGTGCCACTAATAATGTGAAATTAAAATACAGATCTTACCTGGAAAGAAGAATCAAATAACAGAGCAAAACTGCTCTTAAAAGTTTTTAATAGTCTTCAGTATAGGTGATGTTCCTTTGACGGTAAGCTGTATGTGAATGCTTAGAACTTAGCATAGGGATGTGTTATAACCCTTTCGTAATCGTTATCTATATATAAACGAGTCTGTTCAAGATATACCTAATACCTTTATAGGTATTTCCTCTCTCTGTCAGCTTAATATATAATACACCACGGCTTATCAATTGTAATAACCGACTTATCTCCCCAAAGTCTGAGACGGAAGGCATAAAATTCCTATTTGCTCGCAAATATTTTCT
>CACRXK020006827.1:0-11217 GCA_902702795.2 Paramuricea clavata | reverse complement strand
AATAAATTTGCTATATTGAATCTTCTACAAACAAACTAATGATGGAATCTTGCTATATTGGAATATCTTGCTATATTGGAATCTTCTAATAATGAATCATCTAATGATGAATCATCATACTAATGATGAAACGCCAACTTTCAACACACATATATATATATATATATATATATATATATATATATATACAGGGTGTATCAAAATAAACGCAATTCATCTTTTGTGCTTAATAACTTTCGAAATACTATTTCTAGTTAAACGCTTTTAGGCTTACTTCAAAGCCTGTTCTTTTCTCTTTCAAACAAACTATTATCCTTGTCTCCAATGCTAGTAATAATTGCACAGGAAAAGATTTAGTAAAACCTATTATTTTTAGTTGCTGTTTAATTATGCAAGTTTACTATGTTATTGTTTAGTCGGTTTAAATGTTAGAATTTTCTTCTTTAAACTTTAATGTTGTCGTCACTACATCTGGAAAACCACGTAAGAACAAATTAAAAGTATTTTAAAAGAGACCAGGTTGTTTAAAAATCCTAAACGAATGCTAAAAATCGTCAAAACATTCTAGTGTCTGAGCCAGAGTGTCATCGAATTGCGATGTAATGTAAACAGAAATTATAGCAAGATGATGTCAGTCAGCTTAGATGGTCCAAGCCAAAATTATATCGCATTTGAAGTTTCAAACTGAGTTAAAAATAGTAGAAGAAAAGCCGTAATTATACTTATTGTTACAATCCATTTAATAAAATGCAACATTTCTTTGTTTTAATGAAAAAAATCAGTTATTTTCATGAGAACGTTAGTTATTCCATCTCAATTTTTTTAATCTCCAATCGCAATAACGTAAAGTATTATTAGCCGCGAACCAATGAGTCAAATTTAAGAAACAACCCACTGTTAGAAAGCGGAATGGCTACGCTTTAAAATGAATGTAAACTTTAACGTTTTCGTCTATTATTTGTTTAGCAATTTACATTTCAGTCGAGGATTGCGCTTTTTTTGATACACCCTGTATGTATATATATATATATATATATATATATATATATATATATATATATATATATATATATATACATATATATATATACATATATATATATATATATATATATATATATATATATACATATATACATATATATACATATACAAGTGTGGACAGCGTGGACTTTTTTAACAAAGTGTGGGACAGTGTGGTCTGTGAAACTTTTCTAACTAAGTGTGGACAGTGTGGACTTTTCTAAGTAAGTGTGGACTGTGTGGACATTTCTAACTAAGTGTGGACAGTGTGGACTGTTTTAACTAAGTGTGGACAGGGTGGACTGTGGACTGTTCTATCTAAGTGTGGACAGTGTGGACTGTGGACTTTTCAAAACTAACTGTGGACAGTGTGGACTGTTCTAAGTGTGGACAGTGTGGACTGTGTGGACTTTTCTAACTAAGTGTGGACAGTGTGGACTGTGTGGACTTTTATAACTAAGTGTGGACAGTGTCGACTGTGGACTTTTCTAACTAAGTGTGGACAGTGTTGACTGTGGACTCTTCCATCTAAGTGTGGACAGTGTGGACTGTGGACTTTTCTAACTAAGTGTGGACAGTGTGGACTGTGGACTTTTCAAACTAACTGTGGACCGTGTGGACTGTGGACTGTTCTATCTAAGTGTGGACAGTGTGGACTGTGTCGACTTTTCTAACTAAGTGTGGACAGTGTGGACAGTGTGGACTGTTTTAACTAAGTGTGGACAGTGTGGACTGTGGACTTTTCTAACTAAGTGTGGACAGTGTGGACTGTGGACTCTTCTAACTACGTGTGGACAGTGTGGACTGTGGACTTTTCAAACTAACTGTGGACAGTGTGGACTGTGGACTGTTCTATCTAAGTGTGGACAGTGTGGACTGTGGGCTTTTCTAACTAAGTGTGGACAGTGTGGACTTTTCTAACTAAGTGTGGACAGTGTGGACTTTTCAAACTAACTGTGGACGGTGTGGACTGTGGACTGTTCTATCTAAGTGTGGACAGTGTGGACTGTGGACTTTTCAAACTAACTGTGGACGGTGTGGACTGTGGACTGTTCTATCTAAGTGTGGACAGTGTGGACTGTGGACTTTTCAAACTAACTGTGGACGGTGTGGACTGTTCTATCTAAGTGTGGACAGTGTGGACTGTGTGGACTTTTCTAACTAAGTGTGGACAGTGGACTTTTCTAACTAAGTGTGGACAGTGTGGACTGTGGACTCTTCCATCTAAGTGTGGACAGTGTGGACTGTGGACTTTTCAAACTAACTGTGGACGGTGTGGACTGTTCTATCTAAGTGTGGACAGTGTGGACTGTGTGGACTTTTCTAACTAAGTGTGGACAGTGGACTTTTCTATCTAAGTGTGGACAGTGTGGACTGTGGACTTTTCTAACTAAGTGTGGATAGTGTGGACTGTTTTAACTAAGTGTGGACAGTGTGGACTGTTGTACTGTTTGACAGTGTGGACTGTGGACTTTTCTAACTAAGTGTGGACAGTGTGGACTGTGTGGACTTTTCTAACTAAGTGTGGACAGTGTGGACTGTTTTAACTAAGTGTGGACAGTGTGGACTGTGGACTTTTCTAACTAAGTGTGGACAGTGTGGACTGTGGACTCTTCTATCTAAGTGTGGACAGTGTGGACTGTGGACTTTTATAACTAAGTGTGGACAGTGTGGACTGTGGACTCTTCTATCTAAGTGTGGACTGTGTGGACTGTGGACTTTTCTAACTAAGTGTGGACAGTGTGGACTGTGGACTTGTATAACTAAGTGTGGGCAATGCGGACTATGGCATAGCAAATGGTGTTTAAATTGGAAAATTGTTGAAACATGCACGTTTGGTAAAGCTGTCGGTAATTAAACTGACACTGATGACGTAGTCTGTGCTCTGCTACCCGAGGAAGCAGCCCATAATATATTGATTTAAACTGTGGGTATTTGACACAAGAACAAGGGCAGAATATATATACGCACACGTACACATGTTTAAAACACAACTTTGACACGTATATACACAAAACAATACAAAGTTATAACAATCGTATATATAAATGCCACAAATTCATGAAAAAGTTCTGTGTAGCAAAAAACCCAAGGGCAAAGTTGAAATCTCAACGTGGGCATCTGAAAACAGCCAAGTTGCTCTATAGCCCATAAAACATGAAATGACTTCAATAACGTGAAACGGTAACAACGGGAATATTGCTAATAAGCTAATAAACCCGAATAGCAATAGCACAATATGCTATAGTTAGCAGCATCAACACCGCAAATGCTATTGTTAGCATATTCACGATAACATATGTACAAACATAATGATGGTAACATATACGTATACAATTCTGACCCCTAACATAAAATTAGCGCAAATACCCACTATATCATACAAATATAGTGAAGAGCACAGACATGCATGCCCCCAGATTATAATCTGCCTCATAAGGTATAGTAAAGAAATTAACATCTGTAAAATATATGCAATCGCGAGGACTGGACATAATGTGTCAGCAGTAGGCTATAATTAATCGATAATTGACGCTGTAGGGATTTAATATCCTGTTAATGTCATTATCAAGTGGGATTATTTCGCTTTGAAAAGCCACGGAAAATTTTAGTCACGCAACAGCGCAAGGTATATGCTACATATATAGTACGTTTATACTAAACGCAGAGCTTGCACAAGTCAAAGACGCTGAGCTTTCGCATTAGAGACCCTACGACCCAGGACGGCAACGCGACAGCAACAGCCTCCAATACAATAAATCATTGAGAGAATGGAATAATCACAATATGTGAATAATTTAGACATTGTCTTCGCTCTGTAATTACTACGCCAAATCAAAGATTTTACGTCTTGATGCAACGGCTGCATTTCAAACCGCAACAAGTGCAATTTCAAACCAGGTTCAGCCGAACTCTACCCAGTCATAAAACCCATGTTAAATGTCATTCATGTCGTCCCTTGTCTAGTCTCTCTGTTAAGTCGTGTTGTTAATAATTATCACTTTATATAGGTATTCTGTATAAATAGTTAAGGTTACCCGTAACGGAGTGTTCTGCGCTGAGCCTCTGAAGACTGTATAAAATGCATACGACTGATAATACGCGTCGAATTATTTTTACTACCATTTATTTGAAGGAGTGTGTTGTGGCCGTCGCCGTCCCGCCGCCGCCCCAAAATCGCAAGGAGCCCAGTATTGATCTTCTACGCTTGTAGAATCACGACCACGAGTAGCTGTGTGAGCAAAACTATCTATTACACACTGAGGGTAGATATCTCCCAAAAATTTAGCTCCCATTTTATAAATCGGAAGACTAGGGGCTGGCTAATAAATTCCTAAAGTTCACATTTATTCAATTTAGAGTGTACTGTAGTTACCCCTGTAGACTGCGACTGAAAGTCATGAATATGTGAGTCATTGTAAACCAGACTGCAGAGTGAGTCAACGTCGCACTCGATATTTTTTAGGCAGAAATTTAGCACTTTATAACAATTTTCGCCATTTAATCTGCCCTGTAATCTCTAATTTTCGTTGTTTTTAACATTATCTTGCTACATTTGCGCCCTTGACTGCATCTTGATGCACACTTGGGAACTGCTTTGCGCACACGCACTTCGAGTCTCTAACTTTTGCGAACCCGAAATGGCCAACACCGCAGTCTGGTTTGTAAGTAAAGTCCCATACATATCCATATGTCGCAAGCAAAATGGAAATGTCCTTGGTATCCAATATATTATTAATTATTATGCATAAGTAAGAGATATTTACCAGATACAGAAGATAATTCTCTTCTATCCAATTTCTTGATGTGAACTGCAGCCCTCGTGGAATAGGAAAGGACAGATAGCCCGCTTCACCACTGATAAATACCGAAATTTCCAGTCACGTGACTATACCTAAATTAACTTGCGCGCGCAAATTACTTATTTCGCATAATTAATTTCAACCATAAATTATTCCGGGAAGCAATAAAAACTCTTATCGCTGTGGCAATAAGTTCCTATATAATAGCACTTATTTGGCTTAGTTTTGCATGTGTAAATGGATCAATTGTCTAAAGATAGCTGCATATTTGCTTGATTGAGTGAAAACACAATACGTATACGCAACAAACAAGGAATCTAGGCTAACACCGATAAATGAATTTTTTTCATTCTTTTAACTGTAGTTAATGGTATTGTTCTTTGTTTTCTCTCGGTGGCAATACCTTTGCTTCTGTCAGCTGGGTTACAGTGGTAGAAGTTGTGGAAATAAGGTCAAATAAGGTATGTTGAATATCACTTATCCTCAAATAGTATACGTTTGTTTCTCTCTTCCTTTGCCGAACTATCCATCTTTGGACAATACTATGCTTTGTTCTATCACCCGTATTTGCTTTACGGCAATTTTTTTTGCTTTTCCTAAGAATTACGTCAATAATGTTGTGAAATCTAGCTGTGGAAATTAAATTTGTATCATGCATTAAATCCATAGTCTATCCACACAATTTTCATACTGTATCAATTTTAAAGCGCTGGCAATTAGTATGGAAATTGTATTTTCATACTATATATTTCTAACTGGATCCATGCTATTTTCATAGTAAGAGTTTTGAAAAAAATAATCCTGTAAATAAGTTAGAAAATTAACAGGAAGTGTTTTGCAAAATCTCGCGTATTGCTAACCAAGCAGCACGAGACAAATTTTGTCTTTTCAACATGAACTACTTGCAAAAATCTCAACATTGTGGACACTCCGCTAACTACAACTGTCAGCCGCTACTTATAATGCAGCGGTACTTAGCAATGATGCATGGATAAAGCCCTACGCCGGTCAAGCAGGTAGCTACCGTATACAATCAAGAGTGATCGAACTGTCAAAGTTTATTTTATTATAATTCCACTAACCCCAAATATAATATTAGGTATGTGTAATATTTGGGTCATTCTAAGAAGCAACGTAATATATATTTATAGTAAAAAACTACCGTCCAATCCCATCATCGAAATTCAGCTGTAACTCTTTATTTCCAATACCACAGCTTTTGCTTGTCACGTATGAACAAAGCTTAAAAGAGCGAGAACGAAACTGTTTAAATATTGGAGAGGCGAGGCTGAATTTTGGAATGGGAAATTCTTGTTAATTCCCCGACGGAATGAGGAATTTATTTTAAATGTGACTTGGAATACGGAATTTTCAGTTTAACAATTTAATACGCAATTTTTCAATGTCAAATTTTATGCATTTTGCCAGATCACCCTTGGCATCATCCCCCGATGTTGTAGAAACGTGTGAATTTTTTCATGATTACAATTTTAGTAAAAACTAATGGCCAGGTTTCTCGTTCAATTTAATAGAAAAAAGCACTGGCAAATTTTTCAATTCTACAGTTCACACACCCTCTTCGACTGTGATGTAAAACTGAAACGCTTACAAGGGAGCTCTCAAAATTTGCGCCTTGACAAGTCGTGGAAGGTGCAACACGTCCCAACATGATAAACACGGAAAGTTCCAGTATCTATATTTGGTTCTAGCAATTCTTCAATTAGCGTTTTTCAATTAAAGGAAATAAAAGATTTCCTCGACGATTTCGATATAGCAAAGCTATTTCATGTTGATGCCAAACAAATAATGTAGTGCACATAACAAAAATCAGCGTATCGTTTCACTCTACAATTGAAAAGAACTTTCCATGGTTATGATAATGAAATCGCAAAAATATTAGGACGTTTTGCTCCTCCAATCAACATGAAATTCTACAACCCCCCCCTCTTCTATACTCACTGTTCTCTGCTCTTCAGACATGTGCAAGTTTGTTCATGTCGTGTTTGTTTCTTTTTCGAAATTGCATTCGGCGAAACCACCTCCCATTATTAATGACCGGTCCCTTAGCAGGAAAAGTTTCGTCGTGTCAACTTTTTGGTTTTTAAAATGTATTTTAAATTTTTTTCACTTTTCCCGCCTTGTGCGTCACATCAGTGCTATGTCACAGCCGGAAATTTTACCCGGTAAGTAGGATAACGTTTCTCCATATGAACAGAATTAAATTATTTGGCCAGTCTAAGTATTTTCTCGCTAATCGGGAGAACGTTTCCCCCATATGAACAGGTCATAAAGCCTGGCGCACACGATGCGATTTTAGTCGGCCGATAAATATCGTTCGACATACCGATATACATCGGTATACACCGCACACGATTACGAAAAAAATACGCTCCCTGAACTGTAGCCGCCATGTTGCCAAATAAATACAAGCACGTGATCACAGCATGAAATCTGATTGGTTATACTTAAAATTACACCGATAAAAGTCGTGTAATATCAAAACGTTTTGATGTTGTCCGATTAAAATCGAGCAACAAAAATCGGTTAAAAATGACACCACACACACAACGATTTTGTTAGTTTTAGTCAAACGATTTTTATCGGCCGACTAAAATCGCATCGTGTGCGCCAGGCTTAAGAGATTAATAAGATTGTTTAACTTGGTCTAGTAGAACCATAGAACCAAAGTTGTGACTGTTTTAAAGTAAGGATCAACAAACATATTGATACCAACACAACTGATGCATGGTTTCAATGGTTCATTGGGTGAACTAGACTTTGAGGCCGTTTTCCACTTTCAACCGTATCGTACCAAAGAGTAGCGTATTTCTATTTCTTTGTCTCCTGAGCACTAGAGTGAAACTCTGATCTGACTTCTGATTGGCAATGACATACACTAATATGTGCAAACGAGACCATATATATGTGCATGTGACGAAATGACTACACTAGTACTGAACACAAGGTGTCCCAAAAACCCCAAAACTATTCAAGTAACATATTGTTAGAATTTGAATGCCTCAGTCCCCTTCTGAACCCACAAGTGCATAAAAGCTTGACATAAGTAAATTTTATGCATTTAAGAAATAGAAAACGATTGGCGTGCGTTTATTGTGTGATGATGCACGCGGGGAATGTTGGGAGAATACGAGAGAAACGTGTAAAACACGAGGCGTAGCCGATATTATTAAACCTCAGAGATGTTTTCTATTTCTTAAGTAGAATTTCGATATAACTTTATGGTTATATGTATCTGTCTCGTATTCAGTCCCTGAAATGACGATTGAAAAAAATAATGGTGCGTCATTCCCATCATGCATGTGGTATGCAGGGGCGTCGCTAGGCTTTTCAACCACAAATTAATATTTCTTAGCATTGAGGTGAAGGGCGTAGGCGACTGAGCAAAAAAAAATTCCGGACATAACATTTTGATTTTCTTTTGGTTGGGTTAATGTACCGTTATTCTTTCATTTTCCTTAAAGTTTTCGTAAATTTCTGCAAATTTTTGCTACAATTATTAGTTTTTAATTACTGTCACTCGTATATTTTAGCTTTTTCCCTTCCTATCCAATTCTCCAATTCATGATTCGCAGACTACGAAAACAATTTACCGACTTGGATTTATGAATTAATTTGCCGACTGCTTGACGATTGGGAGGGATGTTCCACCTTCCCTCCACACCCCCTCTAGAGAGTAGCGACGACCCTGTGGCTATAAATAATACTACATCTATAATCTTAAAACCAGAACTCCTGAGAGGTTCTTACTTATGTTACAACAGAATATTTTCGTGGCAAGAAGCAGAATATTGCAGAATATTATAAGAAATTAATAATTTATTATAGCTTTGGAGTTTGAGGTACCCAGCTCGACCTTAGCATAGATATCTTATAAACACTAGAAAGTGCATCTAATTATTCTGCGATTCAAAAATTGAAGCCGTGATTGCAGTCTCAGGTCGTTCCCATGAAATGAGAAGATTCGTATGTTTTCTATTTCTTAAACAGGAAACTTAAACATTAAGCTAACCCTATTCCAAATACGTTTTTAAACTCTTCAAATAATGAAAGTTATTGTTGTTTTTAAGCGTTTATTAGCAAGTGGGAACGACCAACATGGCCGCCATCTATTCAAATGGGGGTAACCGCTGCAATATTCTTGGCTTCAATTTTACTACTGAGAGATGCGCTATCTAGTGCATGTATATAAGATATCTATGGACCTTAGTCAGTAGTTCAACTTTAGTGACACAGAGTGGATTAAATGCAGAGTGGACACAGAATGGAAGCTAAATAAGCAAGGAAGTTCAAAGCTGAAGTCCAAACGGCAGAACAAGACAGACGCCATCGAAGAAGATGAAAGAGGAACTGAACATTATAAAAACACTATCTTAATTTAGTCTTACTATTGTAAAGATTCCGTCTCCTTGTGCATGAATTGTAATTTTTCTATATATGACAACTTAATCAAATTATGTGGCCTTTTTATATACAGTCACCTCATAACACGGACATTTTGGAAATTCCGCTGCTTAAAAAAGCAAAATTCCATACGCTAAGAAGCTGAACGTATTTGAATAAAAATTAAAATCTCTCCCACCGAGCTTTAGAAATTGGTCGTGCTCCAAAGCATGAATAAAAGCAAGAGCATATTTTCATTCATCTTTTAACTTTTTCGAAATTCGTGACTTTTATTCTAAAGTTAATGTTTGAGAAGTAATTTGATCGTCGTCAACTTATCCCACTTCTTGGTGATCTGTACAGTAAAACAGCTGGTATCTGCTTGGCTTTACGTCGCTTTCTGATGATAGATAATTGACTATCCGCTCGGTAAGTGCACCTTACTCGTAATACACTGTAAATTTCTGACCAAGCCTGTAATATACACGGAATAGAATGGACAGAAATTTTTATATATTATTGAATGTTGATATAATTGCAAAGCAATAGTCGGCAATACCCAAGATTGTCGTATCAAAAGTGAAAAACTTGAGAATCTATTAAAAGGCATATAGTTATGTCGTAATTGAAATTATTGAATTGTAGTTAGTTCCTTATAATACGTCTCTCTTAAGTTCTGTGCCTGTGGAAAACCTATCAGGCCTATATAGCAAAGGGATTACCGGAATGGCAATATACTCAACAATACTGGCTCAATATTTAAAGTTTGTTCGTTCACTGCAACCAGGTATATCAAACATGTTTCGCTCGCTACTCTGGTTTATGAATAAATGATTACAAAGCCCAGTCAAATTGTAATAATTTATTTAAACCAGAGTAGCGAGCGAATCATGACTGGCTCAATATATCATTATACCTAAAATTTACGAAAGCTTCGGATTGATACGGATACAACTACCTGAAAAATACAAGGGGAACTTCGACGTTTCGAGCGAAGCCCCTTCGATTTGTGCTGTTAGTGTTTGTATACATCGTACTTGATAAAGATCAATATAATCTCCTCGAGAATGAGAGAATGTATACCCACCCTTAACCTGCGAACGGGCATGCTCGGGTAACAAGATTGGTGCCCATGTTGTTTTGGGAATATCACGCATGCGCATTTCTTTGCTGCGAAGAGTTGCGATGACCTGTTTGCCGCACACTAGGAATTTTTGTCACGAATAACAGAAAATATCAAATGTTTGATATATTTGTTGTTCATGACACGAGTGACAAAAATCCCGCAAACAAGGATTTTTGTCGCACGTATAATTGGTCTGTGTGTTCCAGGCTTTAATTACACAAAGAATTCCGATACACCGAGTGTCGAAACGTTGGCCCTTTACTGCAACTCGACTGGGCTTTACATTCACTTACTTAAACCAGATTACCAACGAGCGAACACATGTGTGTAGTTTGACTCCTAAATACAAACTCTGATGAAATAAAAACAGGAAAAACCAGCGGTTAGAGAAGTCAATTCCTTAACACTAACAAGCTGAACGTATTTGAATAGGTCTCTCTTCGATTATATTTAATCGCTCTGAGCTTTAGAAATTCAGGTCTCGCTTCGAAGCATGATGATAATTGCTAAACGATACATACAACATATTTTCATTCGTTTTTAGCCACACTTGTGCAAGTTGCACTTCCGTTTTGCGAGAAGCTTTAGTGTTTAGATTTTAGGACCCCAAAAGGTGCTGCAATTTAGTTGACATACAGCCAAGTAAACAAGCATAAAATAGAACAAAACATTACAACCATTACACTACTTGATGGACGTTAAACGATGTAGCTACTAAATTTTTTTCTGTGTTGGTGTAGTGTACTCAGGTGAATATGATATTTGTGGTGTTACTCTGAGTGTATATCCACACCGGGCGAGCTTGAAAAATATGCCCGGCCACGGTGGGATTCGAACCTACGACCTTTGGAATACTAGCCCAAT
>CACRXK020006826.1:427-24291 GCA_902702795.2 Paramuricea clavata | reverse complement strand
TGTGGTTTCGTTATTGCAGTAGATTTAAGTGTGCTCAACACAAAAATTGGTAGAGCAATATTTATTTAATCTTAAAAATAGTATATGCTACTGCTCAGAGTTTCATGCAATTTTGCAATCTTCAGGCAACTGTTTTTACGAGTTCAGTTCTGTTCGTTGACGCTACTTAGGCCTAAAAAAATACCTGTGGTTCCGGTTCGCGACCGACCCTATTTTTTCTGCCGATTCTATTATTTTTTCAACGCGATTGACCGTGCTCATACGGCGTGCCAAAATGGCGTCTGTTGTCACACTAATTATTGAACCAAATTGCCTAAATTCGTCCATAGGAAATACGCATCTCTAGTTAATATTGATGTCGGGACTTTACTGAAAATCGCCCAGTAAAAAACCGCCAAAACCATGAAAAAAAAGGCATTAAAAAAATTATTTCTGACCTACCGACCCTAATTTTTTCATGATATGACACCGGAACCACAGGTAATTTTTTAGGCCTTATTAAACTGCCAAATTAAACAAGCAATTACTTTAAACTATTAGGATTAAAATATACTAACATTAAACATTATTTAACACATCATTGCAAAGTTCATAAAATTACAGCTCAAAAAATTTCCTGAGCAAAATCTTCAGCTCTATGAAAGTTGTTCGAGAATACCTTGAATCACAATTCTTCAAAAAGATTCATCTGGCAAGTAGTATATTATGCCAAACACTTTATTTATTTTATTTTTTAAAAAGTATACAATAATGAGCATGAATATTTAATTAAGAAAAGGCAATTTAAATAGATAGATAGATAGATAGATAGATAGATGGTTTATTTGCAAAGCATTGCAGCCAAAAGCTGAATTACGCTAAGAATTACATATAGTTTAAAATTAGAATAACTATTAAAAATTTTAAAAGTTTGGAGCCAAATGGCAATGTGCGTATAAGTTGACTATAATTGTCTACTACTATAACTAGGTGCGCATTTTCAGTGCATTGTGAATTATGAAACTATTCCTAAATCGGTCTGTTTTAAAAAGCTGATTTTTAAAAAGTCGTTTCTTCCTAAGCTTAATTTGGCATTCGTTTACAGGTGGTAAAAGTTTGTTCAATTTGTGACTTGGGTCGCTAATAATTTGCTGGAATAGTTTGTCCGTTAGTTGCTGTCTTCGTGCTTCTAGAGGGACCAACTCAGCAACGGAGAGAGATTCGTCATATGATAAGGCTGGAAATATTATCCGCATCGCGCGTTTCTGTATTCTTTCGATGTCTTTAACAAGGTAATTTGGCAGGCTATCGTGAAATACTGGGCAGCCATACTCTGTAACAGGTCTTATACAAGTACAGTAAAAGGTAATAAGTAATAGTAATAAATATAGTAATAAATATATAGTAATAAATATTATATTTATATAGTAATAAATATTTTATAGTAATATAGAATATTTATTTGTCTGCACAACATGCATGCTGAATTACTGAATAGTTGTACATCTGCTGAATGTTTAGTAGATGCTTTGGAACTTGAGAATTCATTTTTGGTAAGCTTTTCTTAGTTCATTTCAAGTTTATATATTTGTTCTGCACTTTTTGTTACATTTAGTCTACTTAAAATGAATGAAGTCGCAACTCCAAGTTTCACGTTTTCATGATCCTCAGCCGACGACACAGATGAGGTAAATATCTCTCCTCTGTGGCCGACGATGTAGCCCATGTTTAACTAACTTTCCTGCTTGATGGCGTTGATATAGCTACGTTGTACTGCTTGCGTGACTGAGTTTGCGCACGTTTAAACTGTCCGGCCAAGAATCGTTTCTCGAGAACAACTCGCGTCTCCTAGTGAACAAGTTTGACTTACCCGCTTTTAGAATACAAATTTTTTTTTGAAGGCAAATGTTACATCTCTTTCCACCGCTGGAATTCGAGGTTGCTCGTTTCAGGATAAATCAATTGTAAATTCCTGCTGCTTTTCGTTTAAGTTCCACACGTATTTTGATAGCTCTGTATAGTTTCTGTATGTTACATTGTTGAATGATTTAGTGTGGTTATATAACAGTTTTTTGAAGGTGTTTCCCGTCATGCCAATGTATTCCTTAGGTTTTGAATTGCTGGCTACAACCTCTGCTTTATAAACTATGCAGTCCAATAGGCAGTTTATAAAGCAGAGGTTGTAACCAGCAATTCGGAATCTAAAGAATACATTGGCATGATGGGAAACACCTTCAAGAAACGGCTATTTAACCACACTAATTCACTCAACAATGTAACATACAAGAACAATACAGAGCTCTCAAAATACGTGTGCAACTTAAAGGAAAAGTAGCAGGAATTCACAATTAATTGGCCTATCCTGAAACGAGCAGCCTCGTATTCCAGCGGTCGAAAGAGATCTAATCTTTGCAGCCTTCAGGAAAAACTTTGTATTCTAAAAGCGGATAAGTTAAACTTGTTGAATAGGAGACGTCAAGCAGGAAAAGTTAGTTGAACATACATCTTCGCCTGAGGATCGTGAAAAGGTGAAACTCGTTTTGTTGTAGTAGATAATAGTGCTCAATACCAATATTATAGCAGAGCAAGATATATTTATATCTTAAAATCAATTATTACTACTCAAGTTTCACGCTTTGTTTAAGACGATCTTCGGCAATTAATATTAATTATTAATTGCCCGAAGAACGTCATGAATAAGGCGTGAAATATATATGTAGTGCTGATGAGCAGGATGAAAGTAACTGCTATTTACAGTTACATTTGATGCCTCACGAATGTGGGACATCAAAACCATGCCAGAGCGCTCAAACTGCAAGCAGCGAGCGTGCGCAATGCGTAAGCGGCAATGGCTCATCCTGTAGAGCGCTCAATATGAGCTGAAGGCCATAGAGCGATATCTAACTACAGACGGTATATATATATATATATGTGTATATGTATATATATATATATATATATATATATATATATATATATATATATATATATATATATATATATATATATTTATATATATATATATATAATATGCCTCAACGACGAGTGTCTCATGCAACGACGAGAAGGTCCAGAAGTATTTATTCGGCACTATAAAGTTGGTTAGGCCGTACTTCCAAACATGCGCATTGATAAAACGAAAATCTTTCGTAAAGGTTTCAATTAAACAGATAGGTATACATAGGTATACATTTTTCTGTTGGCTTTCATCATTTTGGTGCGACGGTGGCTCTAAGTAGTTGCTATATTTTGGCTCTTGAGACATGCCATCTGAAAATTAGAGACACACAATGCTGCGAGAAATTTTGGCATTGAATTGGTCATATATGTGACCGATTAAAATGAATTTCCCATCGCATACGTTTAAATGATTCAAGGCGTTTTGTTAGGAATTAACTATGCATCTGCTTATATTTTATATTCATTAACTTTACCCGCATAAAATTACACTAAAATTTTGCAATTTAAAATTGCAATAACAAAATAGCGTATCTAAACCATGCCAGAATGCATGGTTCTTGCAGAATACGCTCATGCAGTGTATTGGCTACATGGACCTTTCCGCTGTTTTCATAATTTTGATCGCATTTGCTCCAAGCAGTTGCCATTGTTTGGGCATGAATAATGCCACCTGCAAATTAAACACCGAATTTTAAATTTTGTGTGAACCTCACATGACACGCAATGCTAGGAGAAACTTTTGGCAAGTTAAAATTTACACACAAAGACGAGTATTGGATGGTTGAAATTTTTTTCTGTTTTCATTATCGAGATGTTCCTTCATTTGGGGTTTGGTGATTATGGTTTTATAAAGAAAAATTGTTTTGCTTAACGGTTGTGGAGGCACTCATGCATGGAGCATGTAATAATTTGCCACAGTCCCCTATAAGGGAAAGCAGTTAATTAGTAGAGCCATTTATGATTGCAGGTAGTTGCAATGGATACTTTAACCCGTTGAGTGAAAGCACTCTTCCCATTACAACAAATAAAATAACAAAACAGAGCCCATCAAGTTGCATTGCCATTATATTGTTAACAGTTAATTGTTAAAGAAAAATTCTCCAAAGTTATTTCATGCGCCAGTTTTGCTAGCAATGTTATATCCGAACTAGATTTCAATTTTTGCATTTTACGAGACTTACACGACACACCAACCTTCCTTAACCTAACGCAAAATGAGCTCAAAAGATGAATGTCGTTTTCCAAATAGGTCCTACAAAAAATATATCATACATGGCAAGCAATATTAAACCAGAATGGAACGGAACAATCAGTAACATATGCTTAAAACGGCAAGATGAAATCGATTAGAACATGGTTATAAAAAGCTGAAAATGGAAATTAGAATATTCACTTCGAATACGCATCAGTTCGGTATATTTCACACTTATATATATTGACTGGGACAGAGGGAAACATTTGTGTTTTGTGGACCCGAGATGAAAACATTGGCTGTGGAGGCTCCACAAAACATACTGTTTTCCGAATGTCAAGGTCAATAAGTATTGTAATGTATACAGGTTAAGCGTCGAAGAAAACAAAAAACTAAAAGAAAGGGCAGCTTACTTCCATAATTTTTGCTTTATATCCCGATGATTTAATTAATTCATTAGTCAGTACAAAGTAATGTCCCCAGCTCAGAGCTATTACCAGGACTCAGGAGACAGTCGAATTTCGTGACATTCAAGTGATATGCTCTCTTCCAATGACATCCAAGAATAGGATGTTGGCACCTCGACACTTGTATATAATGATCTCGGTTATTCTCCAAAACGTTTAGACCTACCGTACGTCTTGGTGTTCTTCGTCTTTTCTGACAGGAAATGGCTCGCGCTGAAGTGCCGCTTGAAAATTTACAACGCGATTTTGCCTTTTATCATGCAAATATTTATTATTTCACTGCACCCCACCCCTGGTATAAGTTCTTGGGTAATTTGAAGTAAATTTATAAACTGATTCTATCAGATAAATTAAAAATGCGTTTACAAGCAAACGTGGAAGTTAATGGTGAGCACAAATTAAGAATGCCAAATTTTTATTGCATTTCTGGGCTTTCTGAGGGTATAAATGTGAAAAGTAACACTCTCATGAACCCTCCTAGTGGATATAGCCCCGCATCCTATGGTTTTAATATGTTCTTTCAAATGAAAAACCAACTACTTGACTACTTGAGCAAACTCTTGAAAAACTGCACTAAATTTCGAATGCTGCTTTTTTGTAACGTAAAACATAATTTGAAAGATCAGGCGATTTGAAACCCCCCCCCCTCCAACCACAAAGTATTCGCTGAAACCCTGCTAACATAAGCTCACATAGAACTATATCTTATTGCCGGTTTGTAATCCGGCCGAGTATTTTACAAGTTTCAAACGTGAAAACGAGTAAAATTCTCGGCAGGATTAAATGTCAAAAGATTTTTATTATATGACAAACCTCAGAAAATACATTTCCTTGTAAATGGCAAATAATTTCAGATTTTCAGATGCAATGAAAGCAAACATCCTGAAACAAGTTACGAAGTTGCATACCAAATTAGGAACAAGTTAACAGATTTGATTGGATAAAATATCACAAACTAAGAAAACCTGTCAATCAAGTTTCTTAAATTGATCAACTATGATATTGGCGATTCTGCAAGCGAAAAATGCAGTTTAAGACGCAACAATGATTGATTCAGAAGCTTTGTACGAGCCTAATATTTTACGTCCAAACGGTCCAATGATTTGTTTTTGTTGAAAAACATACATTTGAGATACATCTAAAAAGTTGAGCTTTTGTATATAGCATTTTTGCTACAGTTTTGCTTAACAAATAACAAATTAAAAAATAAATACCTCAAATTATTCGGAGGTTTGCCGTTTTGCTCTTGCCGTTTTATACCAGTATTTTATTAATTTTACCCGTTTTATACCAGTATTTTATTAGTTTTCGTGACACTGTATTCGTGCCAGGAGTCGCCTTTGACATAGCTAGTGTTTTTCCGTAATGTGCTTTTCATTAAAAAAAATTGGATTTTTGTTTTGTCCGGCCAGGGAAACCCTGTTTAAAAAGAGAGCGATACAGCTTTTTACCGTGCTATCGGTTCTCTGACATTTCGTGTTCTCTTCACCTTATTTGGTAAAATCTCTTCATTGTCATATAGCAAAGGCATATATTGGCTGGCATAGATGGAATATTTCGATACTTTTTACTTTTAATAACGAGATTTTGCATGCTCAACTGTCGGAGATATAAATAAAATGCCTTCCCCTCGCCGGTCGACATGGGGTCCCGCAAAATTTAAAAGTTTAAAACGCATTTTGGGTTCATGGGTTACAAATTTGCTATGTGTTTTACCAATTAATGGTTCAAATATCAGGAAACTTACTCAATTTTAAGTCCTTTAATTTAATTAAATAGCTGCTGAAACTTACATTTTTGGAACCAACGCCTATCACGCATGCTTAAGGTGGCTCCCTACAGTTATAGTCCAGTTTAAAACATTTATATAGCTCAGACGTCATCCTCGCGACTCGCGCGTGGAATCTTCGTGGCCCGGTAAAAGTCTTGAAACAAGCCGCGGAAAGATGTTTTTGTATTTTTATTTACAAAGAAAACGCCAGTTTTTTGTTATAATCCTAAACTTTTCAACATTCGAACAGTACGTATATTGTTAGCTAGTTTTTTACCTACCTTCAGTGTGTTTTTTTTATATATTTAATACGTTTAGTACCGTATTTCATAATGCTCACAATGTTCACCAACAGTGTCACGGACTGAAATTATATTTTATACTGTCTTCAAGGCACTCCTGAACCGTCACTGAAACTTACGTAAATCCTGTCATCGAACTCAGTTCATATGTAGTTTTTTATTAAAAACCCAACAAATTTTTCATCGATTAACTCACAATACAATTAAATTTCGTGCGCAAGCCATTTTTAGTTTGTTGGAAAATTTCTACATTATGGGTACTCAAGGAATCTATATATAACAAAAACTTGATACCACGAGCTGTTTTGCGAAATTGAGAGGAATTTCAAATCTGTTCAGTTTTTTTATACACCCTGTATAAACCCCGGAATTAAAGCTACAATGTAGCACAAATCGTATCTCTTATAGTTTCAAATTATTCACCATAATATTGTAAAGGCAGTTAGTAAAGCTGGCTTAGCACCAAAAAATCAGCTCCAGGTAAATTTGAACCAAGCCCATGAACTATATAATTTATAGCGAATTATTACTTTATAGAACGGTCCTGATTACACAAGCTACAATGTATCAGAAATATCATTGGTTGTATTTTTTTGTTCCATCCATATTCCTTGGAAGTCATGCGCAAGATCAAAAAATATACGTGCCGAACTTTTGTTTCAATGACAGGTATAAAGGTAGGAGGCAACGTTTTTGGATATTAAAGATATATGTACGAAAGAGAAAAATCGTCATATTAAGGCTGTAGCTGTTCCAAAAGGAAGGGAAAGTCCTTCATCATTAATTTTGGGCTACGTTAATTATCTCATACCTAGCGTATTAACGGCTGTCCTATTGGCTATCGGGAAACTTCCAGCCACCCTCGGTGCTTCCAATCACGGACTCACCTCCCCGCAAGTATGTTTGTTATAGAACCCACCTGCTGACGTATGTTTAGGAGGGGGGTTCGAGATCGATGCTTTCCGCGGCGGCCATTACGAAGCGATTTGTACAAATATCAGACGAAGATTTAAATAAAGAATAAATTAATTGTTTTTAGTTTATTGTTTATAATTAGTATATTTTTAATTTTGTTTGATGAAAATGGAGTATTCTGTATTCAAAGTGGAAGAGAAGAAAGATGGCCGCCGAAATTTGTTCATCACGGGCAGGTTTATATAGATCTTGGCAATGTTTTCGCAGAATGTGTGCATTTTCTCTTTTCAAGAATAAGAAAATATTTTAGAGAATGTTTTTAGCTTTAATTTAAGCCTAAGTTTTTTTGTTTGCGTAGTATGTTGGCGACTAAAATATTCGTTATCTAAACAAGCTTAAGAAATTATCTACTTAATGCGTAAATTCTTCAGTACTCTTTACCGAAATGAAATGATAAAAACGAGAAACTTCCAGCCACCCTCGGTGAGTCCAATCTCGGACTCACCTTCCTCCAAGTATGTTTGTTATAGTGTCTGCATGGAGGCAGTAGTTTATTTCCGAAAAATGACACTTGCAATATAAAATTGATTGCAATATAAAAAGAATTTTAACTGCCTTCATCACAGAACTGCGCATTAATTTTCCACTGTTCTGTAGAGAGCATCGAGAGAGAAGAAATTGCATATATAATCTTTAAGGCCCTTTTTTGAATATTTGCTCCGTACGTGCAGATCGACAACTGACTTTAATCGGGCTGGTACAGTCAGTAGCGTAGCTAGGAAAAAATTATTGGTCATGCTATTCGCTGACTACCAAGTTCACGAGGCGCCACCATGGTTTGCGCCGAGCGAGAAAAAATTTAAAAATTAGGGCCTCTAGATCGTCGGAAACGGCCTTTTCAGACATTTATCTATTCATATTCATACAAAACATTTGGGCAATTTAGCGTCACTCGAACTTAATTTCCTGCGTTCTGCGCAGTGAAACGTATGGAAATTCATATAATAAACTCCATACAAAAAGCAAAACAGCTTCAGGAAAACACAAAAACATTTTATTTCAGCATGAACAGCAATTACTAATTACATTACAAATAACTCAAACGAGTTATTACTGGCTCAGTTTGGGTGCAGACTGCAAACAATAATCAAAAAGTTATGATGCTGCACTAAAACAACACTCATCATTTCCAACGAGAAAGAAGTACATAAAAGCATACAATAAGCCATTGACTAATATGTAAATGCGAGACAAACTTTCTGTACCGGTGAGGTGAAGACTGGTGCAATTTTCTGTGCAAGTCTAATTAATATAGAAATAGTAAAAGAATAACATGGAAATTATGTGTCACCACATGTCATCACTCATCATGAGCCACCACATTTGAGTGGATATTTCCCATATAACTCTGGTCATCTAATAAAAAAATAAAACTTATAGTAAAAGAAATATATGAAATTATATTTTGGAGTTACCACATTCAAGTGGTTATCTCCCCAGGAAGAGTTATTTCATGGGCTCACCACATTTGAGTGGACATTTCCACAAGCAAGATATGAAATTAAATTTTAGGGTGACCACATATTCAAATCAAGTGGTTATCTCCTCAGGAAAAATTATATCATGAGCTACCACATTTGAGTGGATATTTCCCATATAAATCTGGTCATCTAATAAAAAATAAAACTTATAGTAAAATATGAAATTATATTTTGGGGTCAACACATTCAAGTGGTTTAATATCTCCCCAGGAAGAGTTGTATCATGGGCTCATCACATTGAATGGATATTTCCCTTATAACTCTGGTCATGTAAATGAAGTTATATTTTGGGGTCACCACATTCAAGTCAGGTGGTTATCTCTCGAGGAAGAGTTATATCATGGACTCACCACATTTGAGTGGATATTTTCCTTATAACTCTGGTCATTTTATTAAAAAAATTAATAGACCTTATAGCAAAAGCAAGATATGAAATTGTATTTTGGGGTCACCACATTTAAGTCAAGTGGTTATCTCCCCAGGAATAGTCATATCATGAGTCACCATATTTGAGTGGATATTTCCCCTATTGCCTGTATTCTAGCTAAGAGCTCACTCACACTCAATGAGTGGAGGTTCGATCTGAGCTTCTCTTGAGTGCCATTGCTGTTTTGGCAAAGCTGGGGAGTTAGTGTCGAACCTTACTATGTGACTACTCATCCTCCACCTATACAAAAACAATTGACACTCAAGGTAAGCTCAGATTAAACCTCCACTCATTGAGTGTGAGTGAGTTTTACAATACAGGCGTATAACTCTGGTATTGGTAATTATGGTAAAAGAAATATTAAATTTTATTTTGAGGTCACCACTTTCATGTAGATATTCCCCTTATAAATCTAATATACCCTGATATAATTTCAAGGGATTATAATAATGTACCTATCAATGGTAAGCCCTTGAGGGGGGTTGGGCATATGTGGGGTATTTTATAATTAATTGCATCCCCACCCTGGGGATTTTGATTAGCATTTTGGGCCTGAGTTGAGGCCCATCAAGGGTGTAACCCAGGACGCTTGTCACTAATTTTGTAGCTGCTTTGTTGCTTGTTTTATTGCAATAAATGTCACTGTCACTTTTGACCCATAACACAAATCACAATTTCTCGCTTTTTCCCAGTCAGAAGCTGTCGTTTGTCACTCTTTTGTACATAGTCTGTCGCCACCCTGTCGGTCATAACCCCTTGGTGGGCCTCTCAGTTAGGGCAATGTGAACCAAATGACTTTTATTAATATAGTATTTATTGCAATTTATTGCAAAATGGTGAAGTATTTGACCAATATAATTATTGCCCGACTGTGGGGCATTTGATTGAAAATTTGCTCAAAAAATCAAATGCCCCAGTACCCCACATATGCCCGACCCCCACCTCTGGGGCTTAACATTGATAGGTGCATAACATAGCCAGCAAAACATTGCCTTCTTGGTTAAACAAGTAAAACTACGTACCACAAAGCCAATCATTCTTTGTGTATCAACTCTCCTGAGAACTTATATCTCCAGTGGTCGATTGTAAATTCGGCATTGGCCGTTGTGTTACAATTATATTTTGCTCGCCTGATTGACGAGCAGAGAATGTGAATTATCTCGAACAGAAAGACTGTATCAAAGGACAAAGGCTCAAGTCATGCTCTGGAAAATGAGCATGACTAGATGTTGCGAAACAGCGCGTTTGAGCATGCGCAGTTGCCATTATCCAATCAGATTGCCAGTATTTCTACTATAAAATATATTACTTGGTCATGCTGATTTCAGAGGGCATGACTAGACCGAGAAATGCGTGGAACATGCTGTACACACGAAATTCACACGAACTCGCCATGTTTGTTGCTAGGTAACCTATGCAAATGAGCAATATTTTGCCGAAAATGACATAATATAGCGAAATCTTGTCTAAAGTTCTTGTGAAAATTTCGAAAATCTAAAAGATTTGAATTTGAATTTTAGCGGAAAAAATTCTTTATTTTTGGGGAAATTTTTGGTCATGCTCAGCATGACCAGCATGACCGCTAGCTACGCCACTGTCCATTAACGCGATCAAGGTATTTAAAAAACAAAATTAACGCGAAGCCAACGTAACGGCAAAGACAACGCTAAAATGAGATATTGTCGATGGGTTGCTGAAAGCCCTGTTTCCAATAATATTCGCTAATCGCACCGAATAACACCAACTGACACAATAGTTCAAATGCAATGATAAGTTACCTCTGAATTACGTCTCAGAAATTATTGTGTTGGAAATTTAGATGCTGACCTATTACATATAGATTACCGTTTTACATCGTTGAATAAAACATTTTGATCGCATGTAAGGAATTATTTCTCAGCCCAGAGACATAGCCCAAAGACTTATCCTTAACGTTGTGATTTTATAGAGAAAGAGCCAGAACTTAGGATTCTAGAAAGCGTCATCTGTACCTTCTCAAAGTTGTATAGACAAGATAATATGTTGTTTACGTCCAACACGCATAATAATTTATTACATAACTCAAAATGATCCCGCTACGGAGCGGGAACTTTTTGGATTTGAACTCAGCGTGTTCGAAAGTGTTAGTTCGAATTCCCGTAAAAATATTTCAGTTCCAATACATGGGAAATGAAAATCGTTTTCTAGGCACTTTTTGAGGTCACAGCAAACGGACTATAGTTGTATGGAATCGCTAAAATTTATTTTATTTTTATTTATTTATTTATTAATTTAAAAATATTTTACAACGATAACCCTTCAGAATCTACACATATCTGTTTTTCAAGAGGTCGTTGAACAATAACACATGGAGTTACAAAAATTACATCCACAGACAGCTACTACTATATTATACAACTACTATATTATACAATTACTATATTATGTTAAAAATATTTACAAGATTCAGCGACGGTCAAGTATAGACTTACATTTTGCTACACCAATCCCTTTCTCTTTTGCATATTTTTGCAAGTCATTCCAAACTGAAGCGGCAGAATAGGTAATACTGGTCTTCATAAAATTAGTTTTTGGTTTCTTTAAAAACAAAATCCGTATTGTTGTTGCGTAAACTATGATTTGAGTTATTTTTCATTTCGTATTTACCAATCATTGATTGTGGCAGTTTAACATTATTTTTAACGTTTTATGCAAACATTGCAGCATGAGCTCCACCTTTGAATTTACTATATGAGTAAATTCTTAAACACGTCCGAATTTATCATAATAATAAATTCGCGGCACCTAACACTAACCCTAACCCTAACCCCAACACTAACCCTAACCCCAACCCTAATCACTAACCACTAACCCCTAACCCTAACTTTTTTAACTTTTTAAATTTTTTTAACTTTTTTAAGAATCTAACTTTTTAAACTTTTTTGCTATTTTTTGAAAATCTTGAAAATCTCCGCACCCCCGCGCGACCAGCCTCCCTTTTAGTGCCATTACATTTATAACAAGAAGTCTTGTCTAATGCTTGTGGTTTTATGATTAATTCTATTGATAAATTCAAAATGTGCCGCGAATTTATCATAATGATAAGTTCAGACGTGTTTAAGGATTTACTCATATAGTAAATTCAAAGGTGGAGCTCATGTTGAAACATTGCTCTCTTGTTCCGGCAACGATCTTTCTAGGGTAGCCAGTCCAGTTCACTTAATATGTTTTCGGAACTTATGTCGTAACTATACTGCCAGTGATTACTCGCGCCGCCCTGTTTTGTAATTTTTTCAGTTTTTTTAATAAATAATCCGCGCATTCATCTCAAACAAGGCTGCAATAAACAAAATGTGACAAAATTATTGCATTATAGAATTTAATTAATGTAGAAGTAGATACATATTCTTTAATTCGACGTAGCATACCTATGCCCTTAGAAACGTTTTTCGTGATATTAACAATATGTGCGTTCCATGTTAAATGATCGTCAATTACTACACCTAACGTTTTGGATGTATTAACTCGTTTAATTGTTGCTTCTCCCAGTTCAATTGGTGGATCAATAATTATATTAGCTAGACGTTGTTTAGATGCTATTATCATATACTCAGTCTTTTCGCTGTTTAATGTGAGTTTATTGGCAAGTAGCCATTGATGCACCTTCTCCAAGTTTTCATTCAATCTTTCATTAATTTCATGTACGTTTGCTCCACATCACCACATGATGATATATTTGTAAACATACTTACACTAGTACTAGAAGAAAGGCAATTAGGTAGATCATTAATATATATCAAGAGTAGTGGGCCTAGGTTTGAGCCCTGAGGAACACCGCACTTTATGATTCTTTCCTAGATGTTGTTTGTTTTATTTGTACATTTGTGTCCTGTCAGTTAAATAGGATTTGAACCATTTAAGCGCTTGTTCTTGTATGCCGTACACATGCATTTTTTTTGAGAAGAATATCATGATCTACACAATCAAAGGCTTTTTTAAATCAAGGAATAGAACAAAATTCAGACATACTTTGTCCATGTTTATATACCACTCGTTTGTTATGTTAAGAAGGGATGTTTGTGTAAAATGTTGTTTTCTAAACCCGGCCAGATGTTCTGTGATCACAACATTCTCTTCCAGATAAGTTTCAAGTTGTTTAGTAAACAAGCTCTCCAATATTTTGGTTACTGCAGACAAAACCGAGATAGGTCTATAGTTATTACAATGCGTTTTACACCGTGTTGAAATAAGAGCCACTTTGAAATCATTTGGGAATATGCCGGTCATAATTGATGCGTTGTTGGGAATATGCCCGTCATAATTGAAGTATATATGTCAATGAGGGAGCTATAATGTCAGCTGCGTCCTTCAATAATTTATTCGGAATTCCATCGTGCCCGATTGATTTCATCGTTTTAACTTCTGAAAGGAGTTTAAAAACCTTTTGTATAGTGACGTTTTGAATTTGAAAATGGGATTTTCAGCGTGCTAAATAATACGACTCAGGTGATTCCAAACTTTGAGATAGATTGGCAGCAAGTTGAGGTCCAACTTCACTGAAATACTCATTTAATGTATTTGCAATTGTATGGTCGTCGGTTATGCGTTTACCGTTCTGATTAATTTCAGTGATATTGGTTGTTTTAGAAGTTTTGTTAGTTAACCTATTTATTGTTTTCCACATTTCTTTAGGATTTCTTTCACAACTGTTAAGTTTATTTTTAAAATATTCAGCTTTAGTTTTCTTAATCAATTTATTTAACTCATTGCGCTGTTTTTTATAAGCGTCATGATATAGTTTAGATTTTGTTTGAACAGCTTTTTTCTTAAGATACTCCCTATGGCGCATTGTTTGTCTTATACGTTTTGTAATCCAGGGAGAGTTTACACTTCTTACTTTCCTGGTTTCTTGTGGTGCGTGTGTATCTGCGACTAGTAAAAATCTATCTTTCCATTCTGACCACATCGCCAGAAATTTAAAACATTTGAGCCGGCGCGCAATACAGCGGTTCTTCAGCGTATAACAAGAAATGGAAATACCGTGATAGTGATTAGTGGAAAGGATATGCAAATTAGAAGATACAGGCTTGCAAATAACACTCTAAATAGTGTTTTTGACTGGGATTCGAATTGTGTAATTTGATAGTATATAATCTCGTTTGACTTTCAAGGCCCATAAATCGCTCCAATATTGATAATTGACTATAACTATCCTGAGGAATTATGTTGATCTTTTATTTCTGAATCGAATGGTGGTATTTCTCTCTTCATAGCATGTACTGAACCGAAGATATGAACTACAAAGCCGTCAACCTCTCGAGGTTGAGTGTATTTACATATTTCGTACGTGTTTCACGGGCCCGCGAAATGGTAATATATTTCACGACGGCTGCCGTGTTCGTTCGTAATTTTCCGGCCACAAATACACCGCTGCATCTTTCGAGGACAATTTTGATATGCTTTTCAACTATCTTCGGGGAGTCTTTGCTCGCGAAAAATCGGTTTCTATTATCGATTCTCGCGCAGCACTACATATCAATGTAATATGAGAATATGGACTTGTAAAAGCACAAATATTTCGTACTTTCAACTGGATTTTGGAACAAGTTACCCAGGAGCGGTCCAGAATTTTTCGTACGTTAGTCAAAGTTTTCGGATGTACAATCTAGTTTGGCGAGCGGCGAATGCTCGAAGCACCTAGGGAGTCTGTCTCGCAGGAAATTTTTTATTTTGAATCTCAGAAACGCCATTTGCAGCACTCTGAGAGCAGCTAAATTAACCTCATGAAACGGGAGACAATTATGGCAATTTTCAGTCTCATGCACACTCTCACTGACTCTCACAATTAACTCGCTCCTTAGGGGAAAGTAAAGAAGTACTCGCAGAAATGTGATAATTGTGGAAGATATTTCATTTTATCAAATTACGGATGATTGTTGAGTCATTGACCACTTGACTAGTAATCACCACAGTGTCGTATTACTCAAATAGACATATATCAATATTATAAAAATCTTACTTTAACATTCATTACACTTCCTGAAGGGCAAGTGTCATAAATTACCAGTTTTCTGTCGTGTTTGTCGTTTTCGTCGTCGACAAATGGAGTTTCCATCAGCGCATCGCAGGCTCAGGCTAAGAAATTATGTGCATCTATGGATTTCTATGGATAACATAGGTTTTTCTCAGTTATGTACATCTATGGATTACATATGTTTCTTTCAGTTAACCATGGGATAACTTAGGATATCTATGTCTAAAAATATATATCCCACGACGCTTTTTTTAATTTTGTATTTTTGCATGAAACTTTCCATGGATTTATGGCACTTTTATTCCTGGAAAAAATCTCTACCACACATCATGTCTTGCATAGGTATGTTCTACAAACCTTTACTCACTGTTAAATCAATTTTATGTTGTAACTTGTGAATTATTAAAACGTACTAAAGTCACATTTGAATATCAAAAATGATCTTGAATGTTGTCACGAAAATCTTTCCTGGGCCGCAAAATGAGATTTTAATTAATCAGCTTTAGGTCGAATTTCCATCTATACTAAAACCATTATTCATTAGAAATTCATTTTATTCAAGTTTTAACGACACGTACAGTTTAACACGAGGTTTATAAACAAACGAGATACTTAATGATGCTTGTAATATTACTCTGAGTGCATATCACTGGGAATCGAACCTACGACCTTTGGAATACCAGTCCAATGCTCTGCCAACTGGGCTACGCTGTCAGGTCGGTTCGAGTATGTGATATTTCGGAACCGAATCTAGTTCCTTCGATACAAATGTAATCTAATAATCATGATTTTTCTGTGTTGGTGTAGTGTACTCAGGTGAATATGATGCTTAGTACACTACACCAACACAGAAAAATCATGATTATTAGATTACATTGGTATCGAAGGAACTAGATTCGGTTCCGAATTATCACATACTGACCGCGTAGTTGGCAGAGCATTGGGCTAGTATTCCAAAGGTCGTAGGTTCGATTCCCAACGTGGCCAGGCATATTTTTCAAGCTTGGCCGGTGTGATATGTACTCAGAGTAACATCACAAGCATCATATTCACCTGAGTACACTACACCAACACAGAAAAATCGAGATACTTAATATTACTTCAATACTTCTCACTTCATGAAACCCCGGCTTCCCAAATCCCAGGGCATATATTCCCGGGTATAATAACTGGGGTTTAACTCAGTTAGGTCTTAAGCCGGTTTTCTACTTCAACCGTATCGCTCGTAACGAACTGTAGCATTTTCTTTTGTGTCGAAGTCATTAGTTCCACTCTAGTGGTCAGGAAACAAAGAAATACGCTACGCTTCGTTACGATACGATACGGTTGAAGTGGAAAACCGGCTTAAAGATAATATGTTTAATTAAATTTCACAATTACAGGTTTTCATAATTTCAGGTTTTCAATTGACTGTTGTTTTGTATCAGCTTTATTACAGTCACAGTGCGTCTACTATAAGGGGCCACATCCATATTCATGTTGCGACACATAACGTCGAATCGATGTTATGAGTGGGTGAGTGGGTTTAAACGTTAACTCCTCGAGGTTATATGTTGTCGCAATTTGACTATTGTTCTTAATATTATTACAGTATAACCTTTCTATTACAAGTTTTCACATTTAAGTTATAATAATATTATAATAAAAATACAGATGAAAAAAAAATTTAATTTTTATACTGAATGTCGACAATGACACGATCTCAGTTAACATGGTTGCATATGCCGTTGTTTTGGTGCCAGCAAATTTGTGCATGTTTTATTTTGATTTCACGGTTTTAATACATCTTTAAGATGAATTGATTGATTATTTATTTATTATTTGTGACATTTTTCACAGTCAGAATATGACTATGCCACGCTCGGCGTTATCTGAGGTGGGTGGGTGGGTCCAAACAATAACGTTGATTCAACGTTATCAGGGTCTTAGCTAGGATTTTAGATCTTTGACATGTTTCTGAATGACCAAGGTGTGCACACGAATAGCCAAATCACGGTTCTAGTTATGGCTCGCCAACAACAGACAATGCCTGTGGTTGTTCTATGCTTTGGAACCAAATACGAGGCGAGTATACGCTCATATTGCGCACTGGCATTAAAATACTAAGTTATTTCGATCAGCAACCCTTGGGGGTATTTAAAACCATTTTACAGTAACACCATATCCATCAAAACATTACAACATCATGGATCAGTTTTGCCAATTTCAAGAACTACAGTAGATTTTACAAATTTTCTGACGACGTAAATATAGGAAGAAATTATGTCTGTTGTAAGCAGTATAAATCAACACTATTTTAACCCTATTTTATCCCTATTTTACTTTCTATTTTATTCCTATAGAAAAGCTATTTTATTTTTAACCCTATCATATTGCTATCACATATACAAATCCTATATTAAATCTATTAGAACTCTGTTTTACTTGTATTTTATAGCTATTATAAATAGGTGCACGGATTAAAATAGGTTTAAAAGAGGATAAAATATATTTAAAATAGAGTGCAAAATAGAAATAAAATAATAAAGTAAAGTGAAACATTGGTAATAAATAGATTTTAAACATACATAAAATAGGTTAAAATAGTCGAAAATACATATAAAATAGTGGATCAACTGCAGCTTGCGAAAATCAACACCATTTTAACCCTATTCTACTTTCTATTTTATTCCTATAGAAAAGCGATTTTATTTTTAACCCTATCATATTGCTATCACATATACAAATCCTATATTAAACCTATTAGAACTCTGTTTTAATTGTATTTTATGGTTATAATAAATAGGTTTTTTTAAAACAAAAAATAGCCTATTTTAAATAGATTTTATTTTTTTAACGGTGAAGCACGGATTAAAATAGGTTTAAAATAGGATAAAATATATTTAAAATAGAGTGCAAAAATAGAAATAAAATAATAAAATAAAGTGAAACATTGGTAATAAAATAGATTTTAAATATACATGATATTAAAAATAGTCGAAAATACATATAAAATAGTGGATCAAATGCAGTATATTAACTAAAAATAGTAATAAAATTACTGCAAAAATAGTAATAATTAAAAATAGTTTAAAAATATGAATAAAATACTGATAAAATAGTAAAATTTAAAATAGTGATAAAATAGGGAACAAAATAGTAAAAAAATCATTCAAAATTATTATAAAATAGTATAAAAATAGTAATAAAATATTCGAAAGTCATAACAGTTCTAAAATGATTAATAAAATAGTTATAAAATTGTCAAAAAGTAGTAATAAAATAGTTATAAAATAGCAATAAAAGAATAGTAAAATAGTCATAAAATAGCAATAAAATAGTCAGAATGTAGCAATAAAATAGTTATAAAATAACAATAAAATACCTATATAAAAATAGTAGCACTGCAACATAGTTACTTTATAAAGTAATAAAATTATAGTATGATAATTAAAACCAGTTAAAAAATAGTAATGAAATAATATCAAATTAGCTGAAAACTAGCAATGCAGTACCATGGTTGACAGGTATATTTATCGTTTAAAATTGTATAAAATAATACACATAAAACAGTTTGTATTCTTATTAACTGTCAATGCTAGGTTGTGGCAGTTTAAGGGCGGCGCGGGTGAATGTGGCAGTTTAAGCAGTGTCAAATCAATGGCATTGTTTACCACAGTCAGAGTTACACGATTGGGTTTCAAATCAATTGCAGGATGAGCAGTCTAGTAGTCTACTAGCAGTTAGACCCATGCCACCAAGCATCTTGCAGATCAAGCAGCTATTGCTAATACATGTCAGCTTAATTGTCAGTATTGAAAGGTGAAAAATGGGCAAGCAGACCACAGTCGATAAGCAAAATTGCCTAGCTTGAGACCACACAGTTAAATATTGTGTGCAGAACTTAAAGTAGGGAGTGTTAAGTGCTAAATATGTCAGGGCAACATGAAACATCATGGGCATGAAACATCATGAGTCTAGCTGGACACTTTCCTTGGCAAATAAAATTGTCCAACATTAGGCAAGATACAGAAACATTTAAATATTAACAAACTGCTGAAAATTGGGCACTTCGGAATGAAATGGGTAATTTTATTAAAAAAATCCCATCAGTTCACCCTTGTCGTGACTTTCCGGGGTGTCTCTAAAGATATATAAAACGTAGCCCAAAGGTTGTTACATATATTATTAAGCAGATCATGCAGATGGTATAGATAAATGTAGGCTATTCATATATTATAAACTTTGAACAAGAAAACAAAGGACTTTGACTGTTTCCAGTTAGGGCACTTCCATAATCAAGTTGCCACACAACAAATTGATCAAATTGACATTTTTACCTATTAATTTAACCGACCCACCCAGCATTAAAAACTTCAAGCATGGCATACAAAGGAAATTGAAAGTATCCCTCAATACCCCATTCCATTGATATCCTAGTACATTGTACTATTACCCTCTGATGTTAGATATGGTAAAATCAAACAGCACTGAAAGAATCCAGCTTTGATGCAACCAACACCTGGTGTTAGACTGAGGGTGAAAAAAATTAAAGTAGGGTATATAAGTGCTATAATGGTGAAGTGCATGAGACATCCTTTTCCGGCTGATAATTTCAGCAAATATACTAGATAGATATAAGTAGAATATAATATAACGACATGTCTTGCAAACATAACGACATATCTTGTGAAATACTGCTGAAGGTGAATCATATTTGATTCAAAACATACAGTTTTTATAAATTGTTTGTTAATTACTGTATTATTATATACTGTAATGCACTCCTTATTCAGAATAACTTTTATTCTATGACTATTGTAACTGAGACATGCACATTTAGCTGCCCAGGATATGCCTAGGTATTTATAAGCATATAAAGAATTGAGGATTGAAACTTGAGTAGATGCCAAGCTATAGGCTAATATATTATTTAATTTTGATACAAGAAACGCTGCCACTGGAATCTGGCAATCTGTCATATACACAACTATTAACTATTTGGCATTAGTTACAATAAACATAATTTAATATAAAGACTTCGTCAGATGTAAGCCTTTGAATAAAACTAATGTTTTATATCATCGTTTTAAATATTGTCGCGCAAATTTAAATTTTAATCCGAAACATCAAGCACGTGCATTCTCAAAATTCACGAATGAAGAGTTGAAGTAGAAAATATTTCCTTTCAAAATTGCTCTATTATACATAAAACATAACAAGATTCTTAGCTGGATATTATTCAGTCATCCCTGATGTTTCGTCTTCGCTTATTAAGGCTTCATCGGCTCGAAATATCCAGCGAAATATTGTAACTTATACTTCGAAATTGTCGCGGCAAATTCAAATTTTAAACCGAAACATCAAAGGTCATCAAACACGTGCATTCTCAAAATTCACGAATGAAGATAGCAAATATTTCCTTTCAAAATTGCTCTATTATACATAAAACATAACAAGATTCTTACCTGGATATTACTCAATAATCCCTGATGTTTCATCTTGGCTTATTCACGATTAATAAAGCTTCATCGGCTCGAAATATCGAGCCTAATATTGTAACTTCGAAATCACGAACTGATAATAAAAAATATGGCGGATTGGCGGGGTGCAAATCATAGATATAGGAGACCTAGATTGCTGACTCGGCTGGAGAGGCGCGCCAAAATTGAAAATCCAAGATGGCTGCTCAACCGGTCAAAAATCACAGAGCGACATAGGGAAAAACCATGTTTTCCGCATTTTACGTCGTCCTACCCTTTCCGATCCCGTTCAACCACCTTTTTTTGGGAAGAACTAACTGGTGTGAAAGTTTTGGATGTATATTTGTGCTAATTAGTACAATTTACAATTTGGAATTCGACCGGGCAAGAATGGGCAAAGACGAAATGGGCGCGAAACCGTCGGCCTGGTTTCTTTTCCTGTGTATTACTTCATGCAGTCTTAATGGTTCTTTTACCAGTTTTTTTCAAGAAATGTGATATATATATATATATATATATATATATATATATATATATATATATATATATATATATATATATATATATATATATATATATATATATATATATATATATATATATATATATATATATATATATATATATATAACTATTCTAAAAGCGACTACTGTTTATTTTGTTCCTTCATTGCTATTTCGACCAAAATACAGTACTTTCATCTGAAAATTCTAGGGCATTCTATTCTAAAAAATCTGTTTTTTAATTGAAAAGAATGATTTGAATCTCGGCCTGAATTGTGTGCGGAGTATAACTTCAAGGCCAGACGTGGGGATTTAAAAGATGGTATTCGCTTGTCCTTCCATAAGTAAGTCTATGAAACACACTTCATATAAACAGAATAGTATAAGACTATTAAAATAAGACAGCTTTTAATAGCATAAAAACAATTTGTTTTGTAAATACAGTAATGACAACAAATGTAGTTTTGACCTTGTTGGCTACAATATAAAACTGTTTACAGTTTTAATAAAAGAACATTAAACCAAAAAGAACTTCTTGTTTTGATGTCTGTGTTAGGAGTCAATATATATATGCATGTGTACAAAACTTTCATAGAGGTCCTTGTCCTGTTGAAGGTCAAAAAAATTTGAGTTTTGTTCACATCAGTAAACCAAAAATACATATTTCCCTTCACACTATTTAGATTTCCTATAACCAATCCCAGCCGGCTAAGAAGTTGGATAACAGCAATGAAATGGGCAGACTGGATGCCAACCAAATATTCAGTATTGTGCGAGAAACAACTTACACCCAACAACTATATCAACCCATTAAGTCATATTGTGCCCAGATGTGCCCTACTTTATTATTTTATTTTGTCTAACGGAGATGATTTTACTCGTCAAGGGGAGAGTGCTGGCATTTAATGGGTTAACTGGCCTATCTGCCCATGGGTCCAGTTAACCCATTGAGTTGCACCATACTTTATCATTTTACTCTAACACCAGATAATTTTACTTGTCAAGGGGAGAGTGCTGACACTTAATGAGTTAGCAAGGGAAATCAATTAATAAAAGGCCAATCCAAGAAACAGCTGAAAGTATATATGCTGGCCCATGTACTTTTTATTTATATCAATGATAAATCAACTAGATATACTGTGAAGGTTTTTTATGCATACTAGACAAATTAGTCAGTTTCTTCAAATTAGTTTCCATTGAAAACATTTGCTGTCACTAATTCTCTCTAAAATCCTGATTGATTCATCACTTTTCACTGTCCAGACCATATAGACTTGAGATCCCTTGACATCTGCAGCAGCAAGGAGGTCATCAAAGTCACACTAAACACTTGTAAACAGAGCATCAGAGTTTGCGCACCAGCAGATCAGGTAAATCAAGCAAAATAGGTTTTAAACTTCAAAATACTTCACAATATTATTCCCTGTTATATATCCCAACTGAGATCCTCGAGAAAAAAGCACCCAAAGAACAAAAACCTTTAATTTCTGCAACAAAATGTCTCGAACTGCTCAACCGACCATGTGATGATTTTCAGAAAACATTCAGCGATCGATTATTTCGTCTTTATTGAACTTAAATTGTACAAATATTCATCCAAAACCTTCGCAGCAGTTAGTTCTTCCCCAAACAAGGTGGTTGAACGGGATCGGAAACAGTAGGCAGGCGTAAAATGCGAAAAACATGGGTTTTCCCTATCTCGCTCTATGATTTTTGACCGGTTGAGCCGCCAATTTGAATGCTCATGTTGGCGCGTGGCGTGCGTCATAGAATACATTACAGTCAGCAATCTAGGTCTCCTATATCTATGGTGTAAATTCAGTGCTTCCACTTTCAAAAAGAGAATTTCCTTCCCAACTGCTCAAAATTTCCTTATTTTTGACAAAAATTTCTTGTACTAAAGAAGATGAATTTTACCTAGTTTAAAACTGATATTACAATAATTTATCCTGAATGACGGTGTATTTCTCAGGCGAGAAACACCATGAACGTTGCAATTATAAATTATAAATTAATTATAAAAAACTGCAACAGGAGGCTTGAGATCATGCCTGAGAAATTTTTCAGATTTTCCATTCCCAAGGAGTAGGATTTGGATTTTCGACATTTCCTGACGCGAATTTGCTTGGGAATTGCTATAATCTTAGGATTTACTAGAAATAACGTAATATCCTTATTTCCTTGCTGAAAACAAAATTCCTTGCCGTTTCCTAGTAAATTTTATTTCTTTTTGCAAATAAATTTCCTTGCAAGTGGAAGCAATGCATGGGATGACCAGTGGGGATGACGCTGTACGCAATAATTGAAGCCTCCCCCTTTTCTCACCCTCTT
>CACRXK020006825.1:0-24296 GCA_902702795.2 Paramuricea clavata | reverse complement strand
CACTTACTCGAACCGTCCTGACCGCGTAGCGCCAGGAACCTTGTCCTCACCGCCAGGAACCTTGTCCTCACCGCCAGGAACGTTGTCCTCAACGACAGGAACCTTGTCCTCAGCGTCAGGGACCTTGTCCTCAGCGTCAGGATCCTTTTCCTCACCGCCAGGAACCTTGTCCTCACCGCTACAAAAATTGTCCTCTACAGCAGGAACCTTGTCCTCTGCGTCAGGAACCTTTGCCTCAACGCCAGCAACATTGGCCTCACCACCGGGAACCCTGTCGTCACAGCCAGGAACATTGCGTCACCGCCAGGAACCTTGTTCTCAGCGGCAGGAACCTTGTCCTCAGCGTCAGGAACCTTGTCCTCAGCGTCAGAATCTTTTTCCTCACCGCCAGGAACCTTGTCCCCACCCCCAGAAACCTTGTCCTCTTCATCAGGAACCTTGTCCTCAGCGCCAGCAACCTTGTTCTAAGAGCCAGAAACCTTGTCCTCATCGCCAGAAAGCTCGTCCTCACCGGCAGGAGCCTTGTCGTCACCGGCAGGAACCTTGTCCTCACGGCAAGGAACCTTGTTCTCACCGCCGGGAATCTTGTCCTCACCGACAGGAACCTTGTCCTCACCGACAGGTACCTTGTCCTCAGCGTCAGGAACCTTGTCCTCGCCGCAAGGAACCATGTCCTCACCGCCAGGAACCTTGTCCTCTTCACCAGGAACCTTGTCCTCACCGCCAGCAACCTTGTCCTCACCACCAGCAACCTTCTCTTCACCACCAGGAACCTTGTCCTCACCGACAGCAACCTTGTCCTCACCGCCAGCAATCTTGTCCTCACCGCCCGGAACTTTTCTTCTCACCGGCAGGAACCTTGACCTCAACGGCAGAAAGCTTGTCCTCAGCGGCAGCAGCCTTGTCGTCAGCGCCAGGAACCTTGTCCTCACCACCAGGAACCTTGTCCTCACCACCAGGAAAGTTGTCTTCACCGCCAGGAACCTTGTCCTCACCGCCAGGAACCTTGTCCTCACCACCAGGAACCTTGTCCTCACCACCAGGAAAGTTGTCTTCACCGCCAGGAACCTTGTCCTCACCGCCAGGAACTTTGTCCTCATCGCCAGGAACCTTGTCCTCAAAGCCAGTATTCTTGTCCTCACTGCAGGAACCTTGTTCTCACGGGCAGGAACCTAGTCTTCACCGGCAGGAAATTTGTCCTCACCGCCAGGAACCTTGTCCTCTCCGGCAGGAACAATCTCCTCACCGCCAGATACCTTGTCCTCATCGCCAGGAACCTTGTCCTCTTCGCCAGGAACCTTCTCCTCACCGCCAGGAACCTTGTCCTCACCGGCAGGAACGTTGTCCTCACCGCCAGCAACCTTGTGGTCACCGCCAGCAACCTTGTCCTCACCGCCAGGAACTTTTGTTCTCACCGCCAGAAACCTTGTCCTCAACGGCAGAAAGCTTGTCCTCAACGGCACGAACATTGTCGTCAGCGCCAGGAACCTTTTCCTCACCGCCAGGAACCTTGTCCTCACCGCCACGAACGTTGTCCTCACCACTAGGAACCTTGTCCTCACCGACAGGAACCTTGTGCTCACCGACAGGAACCTTGTCGTTAGCGTCAGGAACATTGTCCTCAGCGTCAGGAACCTTGTTGTCGCCGCAAGGACCGTTGTCCTAACCGCCAGGAACCTTGTTCTCTTCACCAGGAACCTTGTCCTCAGCGTCATGAACCTTGGACTCACCGCCAGGAACCTTGTCCTCACCGCCAGGAACCTTGTCCTCACCGCCAGGAACCTTGTCTTTACCGGCAGGATCCTTGTCCTCACCGGCAGGAACCTTGTCCTCACCGGTAGGAACCTTGTCCTCACCGCCAGATACCTTGTCCTCATCGCCAGGAACCTTGTCCTCATCAGCAGGAACCTTGTTCTCAACGGCAGAAAGCTTGTCCTCAACGGCACGAACCTTGTCGTCAGCGCCAGGAACCTTTTCCTCACCGCCAGGAACCTTGTCCTCACCGCCAGATACCTTGTCCTCATTGCCAGGAACCTTATCCTCACCGCCAGGAACCTTGTCCTCACCGCCAGGAACCTTGGTCTCACCGCCAGCAACCTAGTGCTCACCGCCAGCAGCCTTGTCCTTGTGACGAATTTAAATCGGCCTGTGTGGGTGTCGGGAAATATAACTTCATATACAAAAAAAAAGTGTAAATATATTTTTCTATAATTTGTTTGGTATATCACGGTGTAAATCCTATACTATTGTTTTAACTGTCTCTCAAGCTACGATACTTGCGTCCTTTGGCGAGTTGTTCGTTCCCGTTGTTTCTTCAGCTAGTCATGACAATCCCGATTTTTAGAGCGCTCGTTAAGTTTACCAGGGTTCAGATAACGGTCCTCGCTTTCAATTCCAATACACCGATCTCCAAATAACTTTGTCTTCACACGTTTACTGCTGAGTGTGTTGCTCAAGTCACTAAAGACTATACCAGAGCGTTTGATCATTGAAGACTCACGTAGTGTATTGCTCAAGTCACTGAAGACTATACCAGAGCATTTGATCATTGAAGATCCACCTTTCCATTATATAATGTGAAGTGCGGCGTTGATAACGTATATTTCTTTCGTTTTACTTTATCAAGTTGTTCTATCAGGGCTACACCTTCCCACCAAAGATCATATTACGTATGTAATAGATCCTAAAATTTTATACCTAATTATTTACACTATACTTCTCTTTTTTTTCTTTTTTTTTTTTAAATACAAAAAGTTAACAAGAACAATTCGAATTGAAACGTACCTGAGTGGGAGATACGATACGAAATTTCCCTTGGAACTGAACGATCGAGTTGCTGCACTTCGAAATCTTATGGCATTCTACTAAGCGCATCCACATTCACATGCTTCTCTCCACACTTATGTTCTAATTCGATATCATATTCCTGAAGGGTTAAACTCCATCGCAATAATTTCCTATTCTTGTTTTTAACCTGGTTTAACCAATCTAAAGGGTTATGATCCGTTTGAAGGATAAATTTTCTTCCAAACAGATAATACCTAAATGTCTCAACTGCCCAAACTATCGCTAAGCACTCTTTCTCAGTTGTAGACAACTTCATTTCTCTAGGCTGTAACTTCCTACTGACAAACACAACAGGGTGATCCTGACCTTCATTATCTAACTGACAAAGTATGGCTCCTACACCATAATCGGAAGCATCCACTTGTAAAATAAACAATTCATACCAATGAGGGGGCCTTAGAATTGGGGGAGACTTCAAAAGAGATTTTAATTCATTAAATGCTCTCTCACAAGCAGCCGTCCATCGTACACGTGTAGGCTCAGTTTTTTCGTCAGGTTAGTCAAAGGAATCGCAATATCTGCATAGTTTTTTATAAGCCTACGATAGTACCCAGTAAGTCCCAAAAATGAACGAACTTGTTTCTTGGTTTCAGGTCTAGGAAATTGCTCTATGGTACTTACTAACGCATCTCGAGGTTTTATAGTGTCCCTACCAACCCGGTGACCAACAAAATCTACAACGGTCTTAGCGATCTTACATTTAGAGGGCCTTGCTCGCAATTTAGCTTTACGTAATCTTTCGAGAACTTCACTAAGATGTAATATATGTTCTTCAAAAGTTGTATATGTATCTACCTCCACATCGTCAATATAAGCGTCGGCAAAGGATTCCAAGTCCTGTAATACTTTATCCCGCATCATTCGTTGAAAAGTGGCGGGTGCCGTTTTCATGCCAAAAGGCATAACGGTAAATTCAAATAAACCTCGGGGGGTAATAAATGCTGACTTGCGAATTGCTTGATCGTCTAAAAGAATTTTCCAATACCCTTTAGTTAAATCAATAGTAGAAATAAACTTAGCTTTAGCAATCTTTCCGAGCATTTGATCTGTACGTGGCATAGGGTATGCGTCCATTTTGGTTACGCGATTTAATTTACGATAATCGACACAAAATCGAATATTTCCATCTGGTTTTGGAACTATTACTACAGGCGATGCCCAAGGGCTAGTTGAGGGTCTAACTATCCCCATTTCTAACATCTGATCCAATTCTTTATTCACCGCATTAACTAAACTTTGTGGATATGGACCGGAACGAATTGGACTAGCTTGACCTGTATCAATACTATGAACAGCTACATTTGTCCGACTCGGAATATTTGAGAAAATGTCCGAAAATTCCTTGAGTAATTCCCGAACCTTTGCCGTTTGTGCCCCACTTAATTCCGATGAAATTTCGACGTCTTTCCACGTCTCCTCCTTTTCAACATAGGGAAAACTATGCTCATGCGATAAATGTTCAGGAAGAGGTCCCGAGGGAGCAAAACTACTTATTTCTTCTCTGGTTTTCCAAAGCCTTAATAGATTTATGTGATAAGTCCGTTTTTGTTTTCGCCCCTTTTCTCTATCTAATTCATAATTCAAGCCGTTCGTACAAACGTTAGTGACAGTGTAAGGACCCTGCCATTTGCTTTCGAGATTACTCCCAGGCGTCGGTAACAATACCAATACTTTATCGCCAATCTGAAATTTCCTATGCGAACTTTTCTGATCATAAAGCTTCTTTTGTTTGGCTTGACTCTTTTTAGTATTTTCATGAACAATACTTTGCATTTGACTTAATCGTCGTCGCGCTTCTAACACATAACTTATCGCGTCTTTGGGTAAAGATTCTTTGCGAACCCAAGTTTCTTTAATCAGTGAGAAGGGCCCACGTACACTCCTCCCATGTAATAATTCAAACGGCGAGTACCCAGTCGACTGACACGGAACTTCGCGATAAGCAAACAATACATACGGTAAATACTTATCTCAGTTATCAATTTGATTCGCTACAAATTTCTTAAGCATATGTTTTAAAGTGCCGTCAACCAAACCATTAGCCTCTGGATAATAAACCGACGTTTTAATACGCGAAATTCCCAATAATTCGTACAACTGTTTCATCAGTTGTCCAATTAAATTAGATCCTTGGTCAGAGACTATTTCATTTGGTAGGCCCACCCGTGAAAATACACTAATTAACGCTTCAGCAATAACGCGAGAATGAGTTGTTTTCAGCGGAATTGCTTCCGGATATCGAGTAGCATAATCAATCAAGGTCAAAACATATTTGTACCCTGTTTTTGTTTTTGGTAATTCACCTATCAAGTCGATTGCAATTTTCTTAAATGGTTCAGATACCGTTGGGACCGGATTTAGTGGAGCTCTACTCATAATTGATTTTCGGGCCACTAATTGACATTGTGGGCACGTTGCACAATAATCTTTTACTGTGGCCATGAAAAATGTCGAGACATCCTTTCGTATGTTTTCTCTTGTCCCATGTGCCCTGCAAGTGGAATAGAGTGACCTACTCTCAATATTTCTGGCCTATATGCTTCTGGGGCTACAACCCTGTCAATAAAGGGCAATCCATCATGCGGGTATTTTGTAAATTTTCTATGCATAATAATACCATTTAGGTAGAAATAACCATCTGTGTCTTTTACGCTCTTCCCGTCTCATTTCAAGTTCGTCGCGTTCTACTGCCATATCTCTTTCAAATTGCAAAGACGCAATCGTTCGTCAAAGCTTAAGGACCCCAGGGGCTCACGAGTACGTTCATAACTTGTGGGACCCGAGGGAATTTTGCCCTTATTGCCATAGTCATGGTCACTACTAAAATTACCCGGGTCTTCTACAGTTTTGGTTGTTCGTGTTTTTGAAGGCTCAAACACCCCTCTGTCAGTTTCCAATTCTACAGTCTCGTCTTTTGTTTGTACTTTTTCTACAGCTTTATCACTTGTTCTTAACCCTGCAGCAAGTGTTTTAACGCCATCTTTTGTATTAATTACAATTTCACGGCCAGCACATTCTTTTCTTAAGAGTTCTAATCCCCAATCGTCGTATTCGCTCATTATACGATTTAATTGTTCTTTCGTGATAATTGTTCACTATTAATACTATTTCTTCCTATTAACCGACTAATCCCACAGCTGCCACCAATTGTAACGAATTTAAATCCGCCTGTGTGGGTGTCGGCAAATATAACTTCATATACAAAAAAAATTACGTATATTTTTAGTAAAACTATCACAGTGTAAATCCTATACTATTGTTGTTAACTGTCTCTCAAGCTACGATACTTGCGTCCTTTGGCGAGTTGTTCCTTCCCGTTGTTTCTTCAGCTAGTCCTGACAATCCCGATTTTCAGAGCGCTCGTTAAGTTTACCAGGGTTTTGATAACGGTCCCCGCTTTCAATTCCACTACACCGATCTCCAAATAACTTCGTCTTCACACGTTTACAGCTGAGTGTGTTGCTCAAGTCACTAAAGACTATACCAGAGCGTTTGATCATTGAAGACCCACGTAGTGTATTGCTCAAGTCACTGAAGACTGAACACAAAGTGCGACGTTGATAACGTATATTTCTTTCATTTTACTTTATCAAGTTATTTTATCAGTGTGTAGACCACTCCTTAATCGGTGCTACTTCAACACGAGTTCGTTCGTTCTGCTTCAGTGTCTCTCTGATTATCGCCTTTTATTCTCTCGCAGCTTGATTACATATTCTGTACGCATATGATTTATTATTCTAATGGCTCCCAGGGCTACAGTCCAATGGATGGCTAGGGATATTACATCTTTACGTGTTTGGGGTGATTCGGGGTTGGTTTTTTTTTTTTTTTATATATCAAGTAAATCGTAATGCCTTGGTGATTGAATGTTATGGTATTAGGAATTGTCCCAAAATAAGGAGCCCCATCCTGTATATAATGTATAGTAGAGTTATAACTATATATCTTCACTTGGACTTTCGCAGATATTTTGAAGGTTTTTCCCATACTTAAAATACCTACTTGCGATAGCTCAGTCGGTAGAGCGAAGGACTGTAGTTGCTTAGGTCGTTGGTTCGAATCCAGCTCGCAAGATTTAAAAAGTGGACATTCGTTTTGATGGGATGGTCTTAAAATCTGGTGCGTGACTTTGCGGGTCGTAAATTTCATAAACAATACTAGAATAAATCTCAAATGGAAAGAGATCCAGGTTCTACGGTTGTCGAGTTGTTAACGAAATTGCAACAAAACACTTAGAGAACTATTTGTCCCATTGGAAACTATGAACGATTTAGAAGTCATGAGACAAATCTTAATAAGGCTTATCAATATTTTTTTTTGTTTGAGAAAAAACTTTTAGAACAATTAAACAAATAGTCTTAGTATTTGTAATATTTTTAGCTTGCAATAAATATATTTTCACCAGATGCATTTTCGTGTGATTAAGATACCCCTTATTTTAAGGTTATCAAGAATATTTGGAGAGTAATTTAGCATAAAGTCTTAGTGCTTAGAACACCTTTTTTTTAACTAAGCAACAAATATATTTTGAAGATATTGTATACGTATTGATATGCACTGCTAGAGTCCAAGCAATTAAGGACCTCAACAAATGTAAATACTTCATACAATCCTTACTCAGGAATCGAATTACGTTTTATTCTTTTCGAAATTTGGTAGCTCTTAGAAGAGCTTTTTGCTTTTTTCTTGGCTTTGTCTTCGTCTCTTTAGATACCAATCCAGTGGCAACCGCAGAGCGTGGCCCACCCACCACACTCAACGTGAACCGACTCACCCATTTCCATTGTCTGAATACGTAGCAGATTCACACACGCTGAATGTACTGTCGAACGACAAAAACTTGCTTGCATGAGTTGTTCTTCGATCTGCTTAAAACGCAGGCAGAGAAAACAGAAATTCATGTTCACGTAGTCCTGTCGACAGTACGCACAGCGTGCCGTGAGGTTATCGTTTTCAGACGCGGAAACGAATAACCAACTCCCAAAACATGCAGAGTGCACCAGGTGGCCACAACACGGGGTTTCTGTCACGGAACGTTCATCTCTGGCGATGTCTGCCAGGCAGAAGTGGCAGGTCTCACTTTCTCTTTGCGAATCTTCGAACGTCGCTAGGACTCCAAACAGACGGGAACCATCTTGATGGGAGAGACTGATCTGGCGCTGGAAGAATTCCGACAAATTCCATCTTGAGTTTACCTTAGCATAGAAGTTAGAAACGATACCTGTATTTATACATCCCTATTAACATAATAACTTTCTTTCAGTCTCTATTAATTAGCATTTGTCGGCAAGATGAAAAGTGTTAATTAGCTAGCACTCACATTGACCAGTGTGTATTAATCGCAACATTTCTTACTTGATCGGGTTGAATTTATTTTGTTCTATAAATTTGATCAGTGAACAACATAACTTAACTTAAACCTCCTTTCATAAATAAATAAATAAAAAAATTCGCCAGTGTCGCGAATTTAACTGACTATTATCGGGTAATTCTATTATCGGGTAATTCTTTGGTGATTAATAAACAATACATTATATTGTTAAGTTTGTGACTTAGCATATGTCGGTAAGATGAAAAAGTGTTAATCTACCATAACAATTTACCAGTGTGGTGAATTTAAATGACTATTACCAAATTAAAAGGTCAAATTGTTTGATGATTATTAGACAATAAAAAATATATTGGTAAAATTGTGACTAAAGGTTTTCTCGGTGTAAATTTTTCATTCGAAAAAAAAACAAACAAAAAAACAATTCCTAATACCATAACATTCAACAAAACTAGCTATATCCACTTGTTTCAAATCCCATACACAGATTCTTATAGCTTCTTGCACAATTTCAAGGTCACAAAACCCGCTGACTTTAAAAACTAAAGTCAAGTAAGCCATAATTCTACCAAAATTTCAAGGCTCTAACTCTTGATAGATTATACACAAATTTTCAAGTACGTTCTCTCTCCCCAATACGAGCTATCATGGATTCAAATAAACCCTCATGTTTCTCCAAAAGCACTTTTAAATGAAAACGAAAAGTATTCTCACTCAATTCAATGTTATTTTCCCTCAAAACCGCCATTATTAACCCTTCAGCCATATTTTCACTTAAAACGTCTAACATTTATATCCGCTCTTCTTATTATGACATCTTGAAACAGAATGATACTCTGAAAATAGCTCGCCTTGTTTTGTGACAGGAATAAATTTTCATCACGAAACAAAATGGCGCTAGGTCGGAAACCTCTCGTTGTTTTATCATCCTCGGTGTAACTTCGGAAAATTATCACTTATGAATTAATTAAGGTGATCACTATGATTATAACTCTATTTATTATGTGCATTAGGATCCTATCGGTTATGTAGATTCCTATCACATTAATTATTATCCCAATCTTTGTGTTTGTGGGGATTACCCGACAACGTTCCATCACAATATTTATGGTTCTATCAATGAAACTATATATTTTGAAAATACGCCTGTAAAACCATCGTTTTTTTGTTGTTTTTTTATTTTTATTCCGTTTAAAGTAATATAAGCAGTGTGCTATATTATTTGCAATGGTAAATAATCGCACTCGCTACAAAATTAATATCCCCATTACTTCCCGTTCAACACATTTGTAATAAATTTAATAATAACAAGATAAGACAACTAAAGAGGGATCCAGTACACAAAAAGGTTATGGAAACCGGGGATGTCTTTGTTAACGATGATAACTTCGACCACATGCAGGGAAGCGTTAGAGGTCACTATTTACAAGAGAAAATTTCTTTTGAAAAGACTTTTCAGAAACACACGGTATCGTAGTGATATTGACTCTTAATGGTGTTTGAGTTTGGTTTATAAAAGTAAAATAAAATAAAATACGATCCTGTGTGGTAGCTTTATATAAAGATAACAAAAACACCTAAGCGTTAAGCTCTTAGACGTTGATCGTGCTAAATTTTGTAAAATGTTTGAGGAAATAAATGAATTTTAAAACTGAAATCTTGTGCGGACTTTTCGCCTGCAAAGCCCGCGTGACCCTCCTGCGCGACCCGCCAGCCTGATTAGTGTACAAATATTTTGTGCGCGCGCCTGATTTTAAGGCATACACCTGCGTTATAAATAATCCCTATCTATCCATTGGGATACACTCAGTTATGCAAATTCGTATTGCCTTAATCCCCTTAATTACCTACACACCTCCTAATGACTTAGCAACACATATAAACGCAACATTTGTAAAGTTTAAACATGTTTATTGATACAAATAACAGACGGTAGTGTCAAAAATATTACAACTAAAACTATTTGTTAAACTTTTTTTTCTGTGTTGGTGTAGTGTACTCAGGTGAATATGATATTTGTGGTGTTACTTTGAGTGTATATCCACACCGGGCGAGCTTGAAAAATATGCCCGGCCACGGTGGGATTCGAACCTACGACCTTTGGAATACTAGCCCCAAGGTCGTAAGTTCCAAAGGTCGTAGGTTCGAATCCCACCGTGGCCGGGCATATTTTTCAAGCTCGCCCTGTGTGGATATACACTCAGAGTAACACCACAAATATCATATTCACCTGAGTACACTACACCAACACAGAAAAAAAAATCATATTATCTCAGTTGGAAGAGCATTGGGCTAGTATTCTAAAGGTCGTAGGTTCGAATCCCACCGTGGCCGGGCATATTTTTCAAGCTCGCCCGGTGTGGATATACTCTCAGAGTAACACCACAAATATCATATATGTTAAACTGTTCTATAAGTTTTTTCTCCAAGAGTTCTTGATAAGCTTTCTTATGATCTGCCTCAAAACTTCTAAATCGTTCACCCGTCGCCTTTACAGGATACATGTAACTCGGTGGATAAGAGAAAAACGCTTCAGCTACGGACTCGAATGGGTCTTCTAATCTCCAATGAAACAAATAGTTCAGTATACATTGTAGTTCGTGGTTCTCGGTGTTCTGATGTAGTTCCATCAATGAATCGACACACGTAGAATCTGGATCTTTTTCCAGTTGCTGTAAATGTTCGAGTACATCTCTATCAACCGCCAGTTTTAGTACCCTCATTGCGTCAGCGAATTCATTCCAAACCATACGCTTACCATTCACTCGTTCGATCGCTTGTAAACCATACATTTGCCATCGTTCGTTTTCGTTCATCATGAGGCAGTCATGTTGTTTTGACTAGGATGACCGACTTGACAACCATTACAGGATTCCACACAAAGTCTTTCAACTTCTTGTGCGACTGCATTCACAAAAATTCCTTCCAATAAATTGTAAGATGTGGTTTTACCGTGTAGACACGCCATGACTGATGTGGAACAAATACAGACCTATGCCTGCTACAAGACACTTGTCGATTTTATACAGACACTTGTATAAAAGTTCATAGTAAGCCAAGATTAATCCCTCTATTGTATCACACATGTGTGGGACGCTAAAAAAATGCTTAGTTAGCAAATTTCAACCAATCTTGTTTAAACTCGCCCGCGTGACGTCATTGCATATAATTATGACGTATGTTAATGATGACGTCATTGCATATAATTATGACGTATGTTAATGAGTGACGTCATTACACACCCTCATTCCTCCTCACTACTCCTCACTCCTCCACCTCACTCCTCCACCACAGTCCACCACCTCCACCGCAGCAAAAATCCGGATCGATCGGCCTCTATATTACTACTAATGCCGACCTAAATGCCGACCTATCACCTCCCAGGTCGGCAAATTTTTGCCGACGTTTATAATTCAGCAAAAGTAAGAATTCAGCAAAAGACAATTCAAATCTAAAAATGTATATAAATCAAAGAAAATGAACTCTTCACAAAGTAATGAAAATGATCCAGAACACTGAAAATGTCATTGAGATAAATAAAGTGTTAGCAGGTTTACAGTATAGCTTTACTCATAGCTATTAGTGTATAGCTTTACTCATAGTTATTAGTTAGATAATTTGTGCACAATTTATATTCATGTATATAGTAAATTATACTTCACGTACCAAAAATGAGTCACTTTTCTTTTAAGAATTTAACCTAATTTCCAAGCTCTAATGATCATGTAGTCACCACATGTATTGTCCAAAGGTAGGGTCTGGGGGTTTGAAATCCGAGCTTTCTTTCTTCCTGGATGGATTGCCTCCTACACAAAGCAATCTGAAACACAAGCCAGTTCATATTGTACTATGATTGTCTGATCTTGTGTCACAAAGAGTGGCACCATCCCATATATATATATATATATATATATATATATATATATATATATATATATATATATATATATATATATATATATATATATATATATATACATATATGTATACATATATATATATATACCGGGTGGCCCAAAAAAAAGTACTCCGGTTTGATTTGTAATAACTTCTAAACAAGTAAAGCTATCAAACAGAAGTAACTTGCATTAAATAGAGGAAGGACTAACTTAGATTTTGATATATTACAGTTGCATTTTACTTAGAAATTCACGGAGATATTAATGTTCAAAATCGGGAGCATATTTTGGGATGTGCCTAAAATTAGCGAAAATCGGCATATCAAATATTAACTCCAGCGTTTGTTTGCTTAAATTAATTTAATAAATGACATATCAGGCTAACTTGTATTTCAGCGAATTGTCGTTAGGGTTTGTAAGAGATATGGCGTAGATTTAGACATCTTACATGTAAGTCTTAGCTCATTGTTTCCTGAAATATGAACGTTCGAAATTATGCAAGTATTTAATAGGTCTTTACAAACTTAAAGGTACATGAAAGACCATGCAAGGCAGGCGCTTAAATTTTTCTTAAATAGCCTAATTTTTTTATGTTTTTCATGGGTTCCGAAAACAGAGTTGATCATTTCTTGGTTAGAGTAGGATGAATATTATTCTTTAATGAAGGAAATAATATTGCTTTTTGCAAATACACATCACAGTATCAACGCTACTATTTTGTTACGTTTTGTTCCAAAAATGTTGGATGTCTCTGGGGAGTTGCTTGTTATGTCTTATGGAGTTGTACGGTTTGATTGTGTTTCATTTTCAGTTTATGTTAAACTTGGCAAGAATAGAAAAGGCAAAAGAGTTTGGGTGTTCTTAACAAGATTTCAGAACGTTGCAGAAGTTAGAAGAGCTTCACAATTCCATTGTGACAGCATGCCCTAATTCAGAACTACGAACGATCCATGACGATCTTTCGCTATGCAGTGGTCTCATGAAATAAGGAAACGTTTTCGTGCTAGGAACACACTCGGGTTTCGGACGCATAAATCTTGCTTGTGTTTTGTATATAATAATACTTTGTTGCATAATAAACAAATTGTCAAGTGTCATTTATTTACTGGTAATAGTGCAAGTTTCAGTCGGGCAAATCTTGATTAATATTTGATATGCCGTTTTTTGCATATTTCAGACACATCCAGAAATATGCTTCCGATTTTAAACATTAATATCTCCGTGAATTTTTAAGTGAAATACAACTGTAATATATCAAAATCTAAGTTAGCCCTTCCTCTATTTGATGCAAGTTATTTCTCTTTAAAATCTTTACTTGTTTAGAAGTTATTACGAATCAAACCGGAGTACTTTTTTTTGGGACACCCGGTATATAACAAAGTTTTGTTATTGCAGTAGATTAAAGAGTGCTCAATACAAAAATTTGTAGAGCAATATTTATTTAATCTTAAAAATGGTATATGTTGCTACTCAGAGTTTCATGCAATTTCGCAATTTCGCAATTTCGCAATTTCGCAACCGTGATGATGGTTTGGCATTAATTCAAAGCACCAGCGGTAGATTAGCAGACAAAGCAAAGAAAGACCTTTGTGCCCAATTCCTTCAATTCGGTTTGAGAATCACAGCCGAAGTAAATCACCAACTGGTAAACTTCCTGGATGTACCCTTTAACCTTAAAGATGGGAGTTACTCGCCATACATGAAACCGGACAATAATCCGATATATATAGACAAACGCTCAAATCACCCACCCTCCATTACTAAACATCTACCGGCATCAATTAACCGAAGAATCTCGTCTCTGTCATCTAGTAAACATGCCTTTGACTCCGTGACCAACGTGTATGAAGAAGCTCTGCATAAGAGTAATTACAACGGCAACCTTGAATATTCCCCTGACTACCCTCCATCAACTACAACCCAAAAGCGGAAACGTCAAAGAAACATCATCTGGTTTAACCCTCCTTTTAGCAAAAATGTACATTCAAACATTGCCCGGGACTTTCTACGACTAATTGACAAGCACTTTCCGAAGGCAAATCCCTTTCACAAGATTTTCAACCGTAACTCCATTAAGGTCAGTTACAGCTGCATGGAAAATGTTAAAAGTTCCATTTCCAGACACAACAAGCGCATCTTGGCGAAAGCTGAGCCAATGGAAAACCCAAGCAAATTGTGTGATTGCCGAATCCCTAGTGAATGCCCACTCCAGAAAAGGTGTTTAACGAAAGGTATAGTCTACAAGGCAGTGATAAGAACAAAGGAAGATTGTGATACGAAGGAATACATCGGTATGACGGCGAATGAGTTCAAAGTTAGATATCGAAACCATATAAAATCGTTTAAGCACAAAAGATATGAATATGACACGGAACTTTCTAAATATGTGTGGAAATTAAAGAACGCTGGGAAAGATTACGAAATCAAGTGGTCAATCGTAAAACGAGCTTCATCGTATTCAGCAGGTGAAAAACACTGCAGTTTGTGCACCGAAGAAAAACTGTGCCTTTTAAAGGCAAATAGAACCCTTAATAGAAGATCGGAAATATTCGCGAAGTGTCGCCACGCAGAGAAATTCCACGCGGGAAAATTTGAGAGCGTGCGCGACCAACGAACGCATGCGTCAGCAAACCGTTAGTGAGTAGCGTCAACAAACAAAACTGAACTTACTTGTAATAACAGTTGCCTGAAGATTGCAAAATTGCATGAAACTCTGAGTAGCAACATATACCATTTTTAAGATTAAATAAATATATATATATATATATATATATATATATATATATATATATTTATATAGAAATATTTCCCATGAAATATGGGTTTTTATGTCACACCTGAACTAATTAGATAAGTGAGTAACAATTTAATTATATTTAATGTTAATCCCTGGCGCGCCTGTTGAAGAGGGAGGAAATGTAGAGCACTTGAAACTACGTAACAGCTGGGCCAAGATCAAGGTCGATCTCTTGGTATTAAACCAAGATAACTTAGATATTTTGCAAGTCTCCAATATCAGTGGTCAAGTGAAGAACTCAGAATTTATCTTCAACGCCATTTTGGTCCTATTTTCAGGTTAGCGATACATTTCTTTTTTACACAATCATTCTTTCACCTATTCTCTTCTATTATGGCTTCATCCAACCCAAAGGTACTGGTATTTGGTCATTCCTTTTGAAGCGCATGCATCGGGATTTAAGATCCAAATTCGATGTTCGCGCTGCCCTAAATTTTAACATGCACAATGTAGCTATCAAACTGCATGGTGTTGGGGGGAGGACTGTTGACAAATTAGTTCAATTTGATTTCAACAGGGTTACCCAGTTTCAGCCCAACATTGTTATTTTAGAGGTTGGGACAAATGACTTAACCTTGGGGAAACCCGAAACTGTGGGATCGAGAATTGACGATCTAGTGCGCATGTTGCTCGGGGTTCCATCCGTCAGAGTTGTCGGCATGTGTTTGGTAACCAATCGGGCCTCTTCTCCAAAATTTAATGAGAAGGTTGCGATCTTGAACCAGTACCTTACGGTTGTGTTAGAAGATAAGTACAATGTCTTCTGTTGGAAACATAAAGGTTTTACTCAGCCAACCATTTCGCCTTTTCTGCCTGATGGCGTCCATTACACCCGCAGAGCTCAATATACTTTGTATAGAAGTTATCGGGGCGCCATCCTCAAGGCCATTCAGTTTCTTTCACGCTGTGCTTAGCACACAGGTGGTCGCATTTTTATTTGATTTTCTTATTCGCATTTATATACCATTACTTGTTTATGTTAAAATACAACTATCTCACCCTTCGTGGTGAGTCGAGGCTTCGCCCTCAATATTTGTTGTTATACGGATCGCACTTCGCTGCGATCCCTGTTGAGGCTTTGCCCTCAAAATTTTTTTTATTTTAAAACCTCTCGCTTCGTCGAGTTTTTGTCAGAGGCTTCGCCCTCGTTTAATTATTTTAAAACCTCTAGCTTCGTCGAGATTTTGTTAGAGGCTTCGCCCTCATTTAATGAAAATGTTTTCATGCACTGTAAGTCGAGGCTTCGCCCTCGTTTTTTCCATCTGGCGTTTTGGGCAAGTGGTGCGGTCACCGTTTTAGTGTGGCCAAGCTTGACCCAGTCAGTTAAAATTCTCCTATTTTCGATCGCGTTCGCGTTCCTTACACAATCTGCGTTCAGAGGGGCAACTAACTTCTAATCCATTTTGCAGTAATTTCTCTTTCAGTTCATTATGCCACCTAAAGGTTCTAAGAGTTCGAAACGCAAGTCGTCGAAATCTCCGGCCAATCCATCGCCGTCACAGCGACCTCGTGTGCAGACTCGTAGTTCGACCATTGCCTTAGAGCCAACCATTGCTTCTCCGTCCGCTGGTGCAACAACGAGCTCAACCGTACACGAACCCGTCAACGTCGCCAGTACCTCGGCAGCGCCTGATGCTAGTACCATCTCCCCGCAGCTTCTTCAGCAGATCGTGTCAACAGTTACTGCTGAAGTTACTCGGCGACTTACACCACACCATCAAGCGGAGTTTTCGGACGCTGTTGTTGAGGCCCCAGTTGTCGCGATGGGAGCATCCACCTCGACCGAAAACCCGCCATTGTTTCTGGTATTGTGCAAGAAGCTTCACAGTCCATCCATTCCGCCGTTGCAGGTGAGCCTCCCTCTTATTCTGCGATGCCAAGTCAACCCTATGAATCGATCCATTTGCCTCTTGACTCCAGGATCACAACAAAATTAAAAACAAAATTTGGAACGACGAATATATTTGTTACGAGGCTTTATTTATAGGTAGTGAATCGTTACAACAATCTTAAATAAGTGTCAGTTCTTAATGTTCGTCTTCTCGTAGTAGGTTCCTAAAGTTCACTTTATTTCACTCTATAGTCCACTGTCCACTGAGAAATCACCCACTGAATGTCCACTGAGAAATTCCACTGAGGAATTTACTGAGATCATACACTGAGAAATTCCACTGAGGAATTTATTGACGAATTTCGGTTGTGCACGCCCTTTTATACTAACGGTGGAGGGATCTTTACACACGTGATGTAGCAAGTGGTGTGATTTGTATCCAGCCAATCCACGTTGAGGTTTGAAAGTGTGGGTTGGCGTTGCTAGCTTGTTCCAGCCCTCAAATTCTGTTTATTTAAGGCGTTGTCGCACTGGTCGAGTTGGTTCGCTGTTCAATCGATCAATGTTAAAATATGTTCACAATAATAATAATAATAATAATAACGATTTATTCAACAGATCCATACATATGGCTCTTCCCTGTTAAAATACTAATTAAATACTATATTCTATAACTATGAACTATAACGTTTAAGTGTTGAAATTAGATAAAATCGATGTTCGGATTAAAAACTAGTTTTGGCGTGCTCTTTCGAATAAAAGTTCTTTAGTTAATTTTAAAAATACTTTGTAATTAGTACAATTCCTGATGTTCTCAGGTAAGGAATTAAAAAGTTTCGCAGCACTATGTTGAAACGTTCCAGTTTCTTTTGGCACGACTAGTCTAACTGCATTGGTTGAGCGCAGTTCTCGAACGCAAGTTTGTCGTTCTAGCTTTAGATACTCTGGCCACTCTGGGAAGTACATGGCTTTGAAACTCGATTTCAGGATGTTGAGATAACACAACTTAAAATACTCATCAAAATATCATAGTAAAAACTTCAAACTATACCTATGTGAACCTTACTTTACCTACTAAACTAAATTCACTTACAATTTTATTGAACCAAGACTCTGATGACGTAATATTATAATTACTCAACCGCGCGAAATATACCGAAGAATGATTGACAGAAAGGCCCTAAGCATGCACATTTTCATGTCAGAGAAGAACCAGCCTTGGACTTTGAATTATGTAAACACAACAGCCCACCATGCAAGGTTACCGTCCAAATTTGACAAATTATTTATCTTGCCTAATGGACAGATAATTGACACTTTTACACAAGTCCGAAATGAGATATACTTTATCTGAGTTTTACAGCAAAAATGCTCATTATCTCTCCATTTGACGTAACTAGTATCTATAATTACATGGGGTGCAAACTGAACTATTTTTATACTATTTAGATATACTTTCGTAACAATCCTTCCCGCCTGGATTAAGCTGCCTTCAGCTTTTGAGATATATAAAAATACATGAAGATATATTGTTCATATTGTTTCAAGCTCGGCGTGGCTTAACACGGGCATATTACCAAATGCCTAATAACTGAGTCCATACATATAGTACGTGTTAATGACTAATTATATATGTCAACACTACATAAGAGATACAAGAAATATTATACTTATGCCTAAATGCATCTCAGGGGTAATCTACTAAATAAATTTTAGCTATTACACGTGAGAATAAAGTAAGTCACACCAAAACGAATGTGAAAACAAAGCACAAAATTGTTCGTTTTCCTGAAAGTATGTGTACCAGGGACTAAAAATGATTTTGTCGATTCAATCAAAAACGTCTGCCAAAACTGATTTAATTTTAATAAAATAACTTACTTTTGCAACAGCGAAAATTTTATTCAAATTCTTGGTTGATAAACTGTACACAACAGGAGATTATTATACTTCTTAATAAACGTCTTAAACTTCAAAATTTTTCAAATTCATCATGCAACGACATTTTTATACTTATTAATAATACTCAAACTTATTTAATTTTACAAGCGTCATGCGTAGCGTATCAAACTCCAAAATGTAGGTTTTTATCCGACAGAAAAGTATACCGAATCTACATAGAGAAAACAAGAACGTGCCTAATATTTAAGCTTTTGGCTTGAAAAGAAATCCTAATCCGTTAAAAAGAATGGGAGACCCTTTGACTGTCCCGGGGAGAGAAAAAAATATATAGTAATATACGTACACAGTTGAAACACATAAAAATGATTAGTTAATACTTTTTTAAATCTGACCCAACTAATTTCATGCATCCGCTAACTTACGGCAACATGTATATACGCGTGTTGAGTGTACCTAAGATATTTTGGTTGGCATATGTATATTCTCACCAGTCTGGCTAATAATAAGGAAAAATACTATTATTATTATTATTATTATTATAACATCTTTATACACGGTAACTAATCAACCATATTACCTATCAGTATTTACAAAAATTATAAAGGTTGTTTTTCATTAGGCCGTGTTATTAAATACAGAACTCGAAATACTATTATATAAACTATTATAAAAATATTAAAAGATACTAAGAAATGTTTGGGTCGAAGTGATACGTTAAATATATATGTTACAAATGAATTAAGTAGATATAAAATTTTTACTATTATAGTTCCAGTCTTTAGCAGCAGCATATCCGAATGTCCTTTTCATTGAATTTGTTTTAAAAATACACAAATGGCATGCTATCTTAGTAGAGAAACAAGTACAAAATCATAATGTAAATAACAAGGCCTACTCTGGGGCGGTAAATCGCCCTAAATCGCCTAAAATCGCCCAAAATCGCATTAAATCGCGGGTCAAAATTGTCAAATTTCTCTTAAATCGCCTAAAATCGCTTTAAATCGCCTAAAATCGCATAATATCATGGGCGTCCTGGGCGGGGGGGTGGGTGAGTGGGTGGGGGTTGGGGGGACGGGGCGACCGCCCCCCCCCCAGTTGCTGGCTGGGCGGTCGCCCCCAGGCTTTGTTGGGCAAACAAAGCCAGCCGGGCAATATTCGCTTCACAGTCGTGCAAAATTGGTTTATTATAGAAATAAATGGGACAAATTCTGTCAATTTTGTGGGAAATTCTGTCAATTATGTGGGAAATATGCTATCTAATAGGAATTTTTTGTAATCACTTCTTCCCCCCCCCCCGTCGACAACAATTTTGGATAGTTTCTCCGCCAAATTTTTTTTGACAACGTGTGCATAATCCGAAAAAGTCGGGCAAATTTCTTTCCAACCCCCTAATTTTTTCCTTCCCGTACGCCCATGCTTAAAATTGCATTAACTCGCCAACATGCATTCTGTTTGATACATTCAGTCAATGATGTACTCAAGTTTATCAATTGCTGCTATTTTGCTGGCAAATCATGTATAATCCAGGTGTTTTGCAATCAAAAGTATTGCAACATGGATAAATCAAATAAGTGGATTAGGCTGACAATATTTAGTCACTCAATAGGCTCCGGTCATTAATAAAAACAGAGCCTTTTTCTGCTTTATGCAGACTTTACAATAATTAGGCAATTCTGGGATATGAAAGACCCATACATTCCATTACAGTCATTACACTACCAGTCACTGGTTAATTTCATTATTGGTGTAACATGTGGAGGCTGGGCTACAATTTATATGGACTATGGTGGCTGGGCTACAAATTAATCTATAATATACATGGCTTCTCAAAGCCTAATTGCTGTTTAATAGAACAACAGTCTATGATAATGAGAGTCAATGAGTACGAGTATATAATAAGGTCATCCTGCAATTTGTGCACTGTTGCATGTAGATCGAGCACTGCATTGTATACAATGTTATGGTTGTACTTCGACATGTGCATGGTTATACTCTAGCTCCTAGTTATAATTATATTGGCTATCAAACGAAAAACATACGTGACTGAGGTTATGAGCGAGATTTGCAAATTTTGCAACTCTCATCTATTAAATTTTCCACACCTGTATATAAAATAAACAGTAAAACAATGATTACATCGTACATACCATACAATTTTGTTGTTGCTTGTTTGCAGAACACTCGACAAACTATCAGGTAAAAGACTTAAAACCACGATGTAGTACGCGGTGTGCCACATTTTGTTTAGTAATTTTTTAAAATAATTTAGAATTCCGACCATTTATATGCGATATACTTCATGTAAATTAAACTTTACGGCATTACGCCGACAGTTTCCGAATGCGTGACAATACTGTTTCAAACAGTTTCTGGATATAGATATCAAACATAATTTTATAAAACATGTTTGTTGAAACAGTTTAAATGAAATGCAAGCTAAATAAAGAAGTGTTGACAAGATACAAAACAAGACAATTTCACTTACAAGGGTGACAAGGTAATTTATAGTAGGTAATTTATAGGAATATAGCTTATTGTAACTGTATAAATACATTGTGCGTTTCTACTCCCTGTGGGCTGTGGTTCTTTTGGAAATCAAATATCTATTATATTTTGCAATTAATAATATTAAGGTTTAGCTTAAGACATGTGTAGTTTAGTTATAGGTTGGCATTTTGCAATTATGTACCGTACATGCCCCTTAAGTAGAGTATATTTATTAACTGTTTATAATATTTGTGGTATATAATGTAGCCATGAATGACCACATGACCCCACAGGATGAACTACGATGGCTTCTAAATAAGACATTGGATGAAAAGTTCACGAATATTGAGCTTTATATATGATTCGGGTTAAATACAATAATTATTAACCTAGCTTTATACAAAATGTACATACATGTTCTAATAATTGTATTTTGCTTCATACAATGCATTATTCAGCTTCATACATTATTCAGCTCACTCCCCTTTGGGGCTTTTCAGTCACCGCTTACATCAAGTATTAGGATTACTTATGTTAGTCTAGACTACACGGGTAAAAATTGATCAGGTTGTTCGGCGTTGTTCAAACAGGAGTGAACAATGTTGTGCTGCACCCCGTGAACAATATTGTTAACAAGTTGTTCAACCATCAGTGCTGTTGCAAGTTCTGAACAAGATTGTCAACAAGTTGCAACAATGTTGATGGTTCAACAACTTGTTAACAATATTGTTCACGGGGTGCAGCACAACATTGTTCGCTCCTGTTTTGAACAACTTGCATCAACATGATGATTTTTACGCGTGTATTTATCTTCATAACAATGAGAATATGATATCACTTTCTAACTGTTTTTATTCTAACCCACCCTGCCATATTTTGCCTTGTGGGAAGAAACCAGAGCAAAATATAAAATTAAATTACCTTGAAAACACCTAAATTGCAATCCCTAAAATTTAGAATTTTATCCTAAATCGCCTTAAATCGCCTAAATACGCATTATATCGCAGTGCTTGAAAATCCCAGTTTTTCCTTAAATCCCCTAAAATCGCCCAAAATCGCATTATATCACAGCGATTTAGGGCGATTTACCGCCCCAGAGTAGGCCTATAACAGAAATGTATATACAAACTTAAGGGTGTCCAATTTCAAGTCAGTGTTCAGGCCGTCGTTATCGGGAATTTGAAGTTATATAGCAATATCTGCGTCATGTTCATCCTTTCAACCACGGAGGTTTCCAAACGGTATCTTCTGTGACGAGGGACATATTACCACTTGGATTGCAGCACTCGGCTCGAAGGTTAACTTGAATTGCAGAGTGACCATCTGCCTGTACAATTGTCCCAGAAACTGCGGCCACAAGTTTGATGAAGAACAACAACGCCAAAAAACATCGACAGTTCATCTTGCAAATGATTTTATGATGGGTGGAACTATATCGTCAAGAGTTTATTGTTTATACACGGAAAATACGCCTGCGCGAGGACCTCGTAAGCTATGCCGGGATCTTATTAATTAAGTCCGCATCCTCATACCACTTGTTACGAGAGAAATTTATGCAGTGTACGTAGTGAATCGTTACAACCAATCTCTAATAACTATCAGTTCTTAATATAATGTTCGTCTTCTCGTAGTAGTTTCCTAAAGTTCACTTCATTTCACTTTGCTCATCAGTCTTCACTTTACTTCACTTTACTGATCAGTCCACTGAGAAATTTACTGAGATCATACACTGAGAAATTCCACTGAGGAATTTATTGACGAATTTCGGTTGTGCATTTTCTGAGACAGAAAGAACGCAGTGCGGTGCCTTGGGCCAATGTGCATTGGGAATTGTGGCTAAGATCGCAGTATCCTACAAATAGATCAGTCGGCCCTGGGCAACGCGCTGTCACTAATACTACTACCAAATTGCCTTTTCTTAGTATACCTCGCGGCCATTGTTTTCGATTTCACAAAGGCGAGGAATGTTCGGGCTGTGAGTTTAAGCACACTTGTTTTAAATGCGCTGGCTCACACCCAACCATAAGATGTAATTTTCGTGGCCTACCAAAACGAGATCAGAACCGAAACGCTAGGTCCGATAAGCGCAATGCCGCTCCCAACCCCCATACAAATAAATCAACTTAATTCATTTTTACAGGGTTATAACCCTAACGATAGCAAAACACTTGTTTCAGGTTTTACTCATGGTTTTTCTTTACATTTTCACGGCTTCATTAACCAAACTGAGGGTAAAAATTTGACTTCAGCTTTAGCGCACAAAAACGTTGTTACGCAAAAACTCTCTAAAGAATTAGTCGCTGGCAGAATCGCTGGACCTTTTCATGCCATGCCATTTCATCCGTTCCGAGTTTCCCCTTTGGGTCTTGTGCCTAAAAAGTCTCCAGGTGAATTTCGATTGATCCATCATTTATCTTTCCCACGAGGATCTTCGGTCAATGATGGCATTGGTCCTGAGGATACTAGTGTGCATTATGCCACCGTAGCTGATGCAATACGTTTAACTCTTTCCCGACAGGTCCCTATTAAACAAATCACTCATGATTTATCATTTTTGCGGTTCATATCTTCAGTTCGATAAATGCTACGTGGACCAAAATACCACCATTCGATTCAGTGTAACGATAGCTACTCATTCCTATCGATAGATTTAGTGAATGGCAACATTATAGCGATTTATGAGCTTTGAAAGTCAAACGAGCTCGTATATGAATAAATATGATCAAATTACGCAATATTACTGACAAATTATAAACATACCTTTCGCCGAATATAACTTCGTTCCATTGGGACGTATGCTCATTCTGATGTTCTTGCTGCAATAAGAAGTTAAAAATAACACGTATAGTGTTATTTTCAAGCTTCTATCTTTAAAATTCGACATTTAGTGCCGAATTTTGTATTTCTGCTCCGAATATGCGTTAATCCCAACCGGAAATACGAAGAAAAACCGTCAAAACAATGCGACGCTTGCATCGCGTGACTCTGGAAATGCCAGAAATGGATTCTACAGGTCAAAGTGCACCCATACGCGTGAGTTTTACGTCATCCCGGCTAAAGGGAGCTCCTTATTGGCCAAGTATTACGTAATACAAGCGCATGCTAGTAAAACCCGATACTTTAAAAATTCAAAATAAATATTTCTAGTCGGCGTATACATACGAAACTTTCTACACGAAAGCGCTTGAATACAAAGAGTATTTT
>CACRXK020006824.1:0-24304 GCA_902702795.2 Paramuricea clavata | reverse complement strand
GGGGGGGTGGCAGAGTAAAAATGGCACATATTTGAGAGGGGCCATATTTGAGAAGGGCATATTTAAAAGGGAGGCATATTAGCAAGGAGGGAGCTTCTTAGAGTGAAGGTAGCTTAGTTGAAACGCAAAGAACTTAATACAAGATTTAGAGTATAGGGGAGTATTTACACAATTGATAATATCTGTTAGCAGACGTTTTACTACTGTATTGAAGATTAGTTATCATAGTTACATAAACGTACGGGAGGAGGGGGGGGGGGGGCTGCCCCAGATTGTTGGGCAGACTGGGCCAGTCGGGCAATGTTCGCTTCACAGTCGGGCAAGATTGCCTTTAATATTATAAAAATAAATAGGAGAAATAAATAGATGAAAAAGTCGGCAACTTTTTTTCCACCCTCCTAATTTTTTCCTTCCCGTACACCTATGTTACCGTATGCTTACCCACTTAATCTTGGATGGTGATTGTGGAAACGTCAATCCAAAATTCACAATAACATAGACAGAGACAATGAGAATGGCCAATATAAGACAGTAGAGTTCAAACTCTCTCTCTCGCAAAACACCATGGATGGTATAAAATAGACAGAATGCTAGAAATATAGATAGTCATGAAAATCTACTTTATTTTGAGAATGCGACTAGCTACCAGAAACAATGGTACTCTCAAAGAGGTCTATAAGTGGTAATAATATACAAGGCTGCCAACTTTGTCCTAGGCACCTAGCTCAAAAAGGGCCACAAAGCAACAAAGGCCCTTAAAACTTCTTGATACAAGATTGCTTAACTGAGAATATAAATCCTATCCACGTTAGAGCCGGATAATATGTAATAAAGTGTAATAAATTTAAAACAATGCTTCCCCCCATTTTACAAATATGACATCATAGGAGCCCCCTTTGAACATTTCGCACTGGCCCTAAACAACCTTTCGGATAGATGAGAAACACAATTCAAATTGCTAGGCTATATCTTTTGGGATTGATGAGTTTACCTGCATTAAAGAGCAATAAAACTGCAAATATATAATCGGAAGAATGAGGGTGAAGCCTCACTATCAGGGTGTGTAGCGTAAATCCAATGGTTGCCACCAGACAAGAAACACACAGGATTAAAAATATCCATTCTTTTCGATCAAGACCAGCCAAGGTTTTGGTCTAAATAATGAATCATACACAAATTAGCAAGAGAATGTGAGCTCATTGGTGCATAGGTTGTATATATAAGTACTGGTATAGGTTATTGTAAGAGGGATGAAGCAATATTAGTTTTATCGCTTGAGGAGATTATATATCATGTCATGAGTGAGTGCAAGAACAATTAAGGGACATTTATGATATCGTACTGAAATGATAAAACTGAAATTGCCTCATCCCAATCATGATAACCTGTTTATTATATACTCGTTCCTTCGTCAGGGTGATATGACATATCGTTTTTATGTCGCCTTGATAAATTAGTATGTGATAATTGCATTTTTTATATAGCATTTGTAAATTCTGAACGCTGATTGGCTAACACAATTTCTCGTTTTCCCAATTCCCACTCGTGTTGATATAACTGTATATCAACGCGGAAAATATATTATATTTGTTATTAAATATATATTGCATATAATTTATCACACAGTATGACAGGTCATATGATATTGATATGTTTGAAAAATATGTTGCAAATAGTTATTTCCTTAATACAAGCTAGCTCAATATTTTAAACCTCAATTCATCACCGAAATAATAATACTCAGGGTCATAAAAACACAAGCACAACATACATACCTTGCCCAGAACTGTACCTGTCATTTCGCCTTGGGAGTGATAACTCGACAGACTTCGGTAAGTGTCACTTGTGGCAGAATTAGTATCGCTTAACTCGCCAGACTCGTTCCACATATTTACACAAAACCTCTCAATCCTTGCATTAAAAACTATCTAGCGTTGTAAATTAAAACTTAAAAATTGCGTTGAATGCTCCAAATAAAATATTAAACTTCCTTCCTGGAAAAATCTGCAGCCATATTGATATTGTTAGATTCTCCATATCATTTTTCCTTACATGAAGTTCTTCATGGTGCGAGGGAAATGCGCGATGCGTGGGGCACGCGCGGACCAAACACATAAAACGAATACACGCAAAACCTGCAGCAGACTTGTAGCAATGCTGTTCCAACAACTTGTCTACAACAAACAACAACTTGACAACTTGCTACAAGGTTGTTGAGCTCAACATACTTGTTAAAAGTTATTCCAATAACTTGTTATCGTCCTGCAATTCAACAATTTGTCAACAAGTTGTGAGTGACAACCTTGTAGCAACTTGATAAAATAACAGCATTGTTACAACTTGTTGACAAGCTTGCTACAAGCCTGTTGCAAACACATCTTGTTGACAAGTTGTGAGACCTTTACGTGTGGCATATGGGTGAAAAAATTAGTCCACTGAAATGTTTAACGTATTTTTTATCTATTTACAACATATAACATAAAATATAAGGTAATATATTTCATAACATTTCCTTTGTAATTTAGCCCGAATATTTTTGCAATTCTTGTTTCAGCTGCAGGCAAAGACTTAGCTCCCCCCCCCCTCCCCCACCTTTCTCCCCCTACTTTTTACAGTTCAATGATACAGGCCGAGATTCAGTAAAAATCATTTCATAGATCTAATGGTATATTTACTATAATTATAGATTCTCTGCGTACGCTTAAATTATTTTATACAATGTCTACATATCTAGTGCTCAAAATGTCTAAAATACTTTAAATAGTAGAAATCATGAATAACATTACAGTAGTTAATAAATATAGAAGAGCCTCCTTTTCTTCTAAATTGCGGAATCTTTGAGTTTCTCCGCAGCATCCTGGCGTGTCTTTACTTACTACAGAAAAAGAAATCTGTTAAGATAATCGTTGCTAAACTATTGGGATATTTCACTTCAGTTATAGTAATTCTATTTAAAGGTTGTCACTCACAACTTGTTGACAAATTGTTGAATTGCAGGACGATAACAAGTTGTTGGAACAACTGTGTTGGAACATTGTAACGTTGTAGTAAATTGTCAACAAGCTGTTGACAACTTGTCAACAATACAAACAAGAAAAAACATACCTATTAACTCAGTTCAGATAAATCAAGGTCGCCCTCATCTTGTGGTTCAAGTTTGACTTGAACGTTTGTATGAGACAATTGGCTGCTGAAATATAAACAATACAACACATGTCAGTTGATACTATTAGACTAGTTTGGGGTGTGTGGATTAAGTCATTGCTGCAGAAGTTAGAGAGGAGGGAGCGATGCTAGATCGATAGTCCCAAATTCAAATGCCAAAAAGCTGGTTCCAAATTCAAATGCCAAAATTAATATTTGAATTAATAATTCTTGATTTTGAATTTACAATGCATATTAGAAGACTTCGCCATGCGCTAAGCTAAACTAACTTTACTCTTCTAAGTTCTCCCTAGAGATCCTGTATAAGGATAATTTCTTACTTTCTTACTGGTCCAGTGTTACTACAAGAGGAAACCTACACTAAAGTAACTTTCTTTATACTGGACAGTTCTATATCAGTTCTAAACTGTTCTCCCAGAGGTCCTGTAAAGATCATCTCTTACTGATCCAGTGTTACTACAGGAGGAAACCTAAACTAAACCAACTTTATTTATACTGGACAGCTCTATCAGTTCTAAACTGTTCTCCCTAGAGGTCCAGTAAATACCATTTCTTACTGATCCAGTGTTACTACACGAGGAAACCTAAACTAAACTAACTTTATTTATACTGGACAGCTCTATCAGTCCTAAACTGTTCTCCCTAGAGGTCCAGTAAGAATCATCTCTTACTGATCCAGTGATACTACAGAAGGAAACCTAAACTAAATTAACATCATTTATATAGAACAGGCGTTATTTAGTTTTCAACAATTTTCTCGGGCCATCCTTTGGACCACCACACAAAACGTGCTACGACTAACAGGCTACGGTCAACAACATTATAAACAAAACAAACATACTTTATATCTTTTGAACAAAATTCAACAAGTTTTGAAATTCCCGACGAGCCGTTTGCAGTAGTTTCGGTATACGCTCGTTTCATCGGTGGCTCGTCGGAATCCACCTCGTCGTCATCGTCTAGGTCTTCGGAATTAAGCTCGGGAACTTGTATTATGGTCCGCGTGGCGACTTCAAATGTGGCCTGGGTCGGGAGTTCAGAAATACACGAATCACGAAACAGCACTGAACTCTCGCTGCTATCTGGAGTGTCTTGTTTCACTTGGTTACTAAAATGAATATGGTACGGTAATTAATTCATGTGAGAGACAATTAGCCATTCCGAAGTTGATGAGTGGACTGGGGACGAGTGTTAAAAAGTGCCCAAATTAAGAAATGAACCAAATCACTAAAAAGACCACCTCAAAATTAGTAAGTATACAAAGTTTGTAGACGTTTACATGAATACCCTTCGAATAATAAGCTTTCGAAAATTGTGAAATTACTGATTAAAAGATTGTTTTTGGGAGAAATTACAATACATTTCCTAGTAAATATCACGAGTTTCGAAAGCTTGTTATTCGAAGGATATTCACGTAAACGTCTTCAAACTTTGCATACTTACTAATTTTGAGGTGGTCTTTTTAGTGATTTGGTTCATTTCTTAATTTGGGCACTTTTTAACACTCGTGCCCAGTCCACTCATCAACTTCGGAATGGCTAATAGACCCTTTCGAAACCCTTTCGATAATTACGTCACGTATCTTGTTTTGGCCTGGGAGCCTCGCTCTCATGAATTGCGAGCCAATCACCGTTCATCTTGAAACATGAGAATGAGGCTCCCAGGACAAGATGAGATACGTGACGTAATTGTCGAAAGAGTCTATTTAGCTAACGTTTATAACCAACAAATATACAGGTGCCTATAAATACTGTTTCATCTCATCTGCATATTCAAAATTTCACATCGCCGATTTGAATTTACAGTGCGTTTTAAATTCCTGACTTGCAGTAAATTGTAGTTGAGCATTAAGCCCATGGATATCTTATATACACTAGATAGTGCATCTAATTATTCTGCAATTCAAAAATTGAAGCCGTGATTGCAGGCTCAGGATATTCCCATGAAATGAGAAGACTCGTATGTTTTCTATTTCTTAAACAGGGAACTTAAACATTAAGTTAAACCTATTCCAAATACATTTTCAAACTATTCAAATGATGAAAGTTATTGTTGTCTTTTAAGCGTTTATTAGCGAGTGGGAAACACCAACATGGCCGCCATCTATGCAAATGCGGGTAACCGCTGGAATATTCTTGGCTTCAACTTTACTAAAAGAGATGCGCTATCTAGTGTATATAAGATATCTATGATTAAGCCCCATACAAACATGCTATTTTTCCTTGACAACTTTTCTTTGACAATTTTTTTTTATCGTGTGTACGTCAAAAAATTGACAAGTTTTCCTTGCCAAGGAGCCTTGTTCCAAAGCCAGTCGTGCCAGCTTTTGGACAAGGAAAATTTGTTCGTGTGTCGCCAAGGAAAATTTGACAAGTGTACAAGAAATACTTCTATGGTTTTGGCAAACAAAAGACGGTCCGGATAAAAACATTCCTTGCATACGAGTAACAAAACTTGTGGAGGGAAAGTTGTCCGTACACACGACAAATGACATTTTGGGATGTCGAGAAAACGATTATTTTGTGAGTCCTAAATGAATTAAAGCGTAATAAACACCTTAACACTTTCTGGGGCCTTCTTTTTCGATATTCCTCTTCGTCGACGGTCCAAACAGCTCCCTTGACGTTCTCCTTTCGTACAAAACACTTGTGAAGTGAAAGGTTGTGTCGAACTGCGTTCTGCAAATTAAATGACACACGTTGTTTGTTACCCAGGGTTGGCACATCGTCTTATGTTAGTTTTTCTTATGTTATATTATATGAGAAGATTTATATTTTTGCCAAAAATCGCGGATTATTCTATTTTGAAGTAGTTGTAGATTTTAAGCACTTGACATGAATTAGTCCATGCACTCACATTGTGTAAAAGATGTTGGTTATTGTACTGTTAACAATGTGCGTATTTTGTAAACTTGGGTTCATGTAAATTCAAATTGATGACATCATATTGGGACATTCGATGAAATCGTCAGGACGTCATCTTCTTATATTAATATAAGAAATAAGATTTATTTTAAAAATCTTCAATCCAACCCTGGATTGAACTAATTCCCTTGATGTTCCAGACAGAAAGCAACTAATATAAATCTATCGTAAATACCTTCCATGTGGCAGTATTTCTACGGAAATACGCAAAATTACTTGTGAACCAATTGTAGATTTCGTTCAGTGTTAGTTGTTCATCTGGGGCATCTAAGATTGCCTAGAACGAGAAGTGTTTGAAAATCAGATCAAGGTACGAATGGGTCATTTCATTTAATATAGACACCCCCTCCTATTGAAGGGTCCCTTCATAAACCCCTTAGGATATAAAAAATGTGGAACCCACCCCCTTGACACAATTTTTGGAAGTTACCTTTTTTAGGATATCTTTCTAAGCTCTTTTAGACTTGCTCCAAGTCTCGCTCGAATTGGCTTCATTTTTTATCTCATAGTAAACACCAAATTATTTACCTTTTTTTTAAATCTACCCCTAGGAAAGTTAAGGTGAAAACCCCCTGCTCTTTCATTGGATATCCAGACCCCTCAGTGGGGAGTGGGGCACATATTAAATGAATGTCTCCATATCTTTCCCAGGCCATCACTTGTCTTAGCAAAACCTTTACCTGTCTGATGAGTGAAGCGTATGTAAACGGCGGACGAACATCTGTCTTTTGATAAAAATCTGCAGACTGTTGCATATCTAAGAAAAATATATAAAAAAATTCATTTTCAAATAATGTAAATTTCAGTAAGACTTTGCTGGCAACTGTAAAATTTAACTTAAAGTTCAACTAATGGCAAGCAAATAGGCTTCAAGCTCAGAGCTTCAGATTTTGACTACCGCTATCGCTAAGTACCACTAACCAATCAGATGTGTCTAATCCACACGATTAACCAATCAAATGCGCATATATAGTGCAAGTCAAATTTGAACCTCTTGAATGTACGGCCTGCACACATAGTCCTTTGTGACCTTTGCGCAAGCTTAAGTATAAATCCTATTTGTAAGTTTATCATTGACTTTCTATTCAAATTTTCGAACTAAAAACTCCAAAGATGAATGATTGACTTACTAAATATTAACCGACTGACTGAGTTATTCAGAGCTCGTTTACAAGTTATGCAAAGTGTACCGTAGGAAAAAAGGTTTAGCCGGTACAACAATACCCTAAAGCTCTGCCGAAAGTCGTGGGTTTTCTCCGGGCGCTCCGGTTTCCTCCCACAAGGAAAGTTGACAGGGTGGGTGTAAAGATAAATAGTCAGGGTTTTTTTCAGGATGTTCTCTTGGGTCCGTTTTTGCAGAGAAGATTGAGTTTAGCTGAACAGTTGGGGGTCTGAGGCGGCTGTCTCACCGGGAGGCTGAAACCTGTACCCTCTTTAGTGTAGTTGAGATGCAATGTGTTAAAGCAGGGGCACTAAGGGACACTATAAACTGGTTAAAGACGGTGAATGCGTTGTTTTTCTTGTGTTGTGAAATGAATTCCAGCCATTGTTTACTTAATTTTCGGGTTTTCAACTGAAAACTAATTTGCACACACACTCAAACAACTTCGTTTTACTGCACAGAATCTTTTGATGAGAAGATGAATTTCAAAACTCACTTCAAGATTGAGTTTTTACGGCCCTAAAAAATCCCTGAAAAAAACCCTGATAGTCCAGGCTAAGTAAGTAACATAAGCATAATACTTGATGTAATCGGTCATTGAAAATCCCCAATGGGGAGTGACCTGAATAATAATGTGATGTACCGTAAGAAAACCCGTGCGAAGAAAAAGGTGTGTGTGAAAATTCTTAACTTAGCTCGCTTCAACTATCCAATACCTTGTGCCACCGACACAGGTGATGTCTGCGCAGATCGTTTATAATTTCCACGGCTTGTACTTGGGGTCCCTTTGTCGTTCTCTTCAACATCATTGGTCACTTCCTCACTAGATTCCATGCTCCTGCTCGATGTTGGCCGTGACCTGCTGACAGGGACTGGTGCCGAGATAACGGACGTTTCTCTACATACCATGACATTAGGTGGTCCCTGGGGAATAAGGTCTGTGGTGGAGTCACTAGGTTTGCTGGTGGAGGAGGGTTTAGACACTGTAGTGTTGTGGAGAGGTGGGGAGTCTTGCCTCGTAGGTGGGCCAGGACTAGGTATGGTACTCTAGGTGTTGGAATAAGGCATAGTTGATATAGAGGATTAGAGGTGGTTTACAAGACTCTCTGAAAACTTTAAAACTATCAAGCCTCGGTCAAAGTGGATGGGTGGGAGTTGATGGGAGAGGATGAGAGTGGTTGAGAGTTGATAGAAGTGGATGAGAAGGAGTTGATGACAGCATTGGCGTGGGAAGGGGGGGGGGGCACTGGGGGCACGTGACCCCAAAGTTTTCAAAAGCGCCCCTTTTTTTTGGTGGCAAAGTACCCTTCTGACAACGTTAACAATTTCGTTGAGATCGAAAATTTTTTTATTTTCGGAAAAAATTATCATATGTCGGAACAAAATTTTATTATTTTCGAGAAAAAAATATGATATTTCCGGAAAAATTTTGTTATTTTCAGAAAAAATTATATGTCCGGAAAAAATTATGACATGTCGCCAACATTTCCGGGAAAATTTTTTTAGGTGCCCTTTTCTTTCGAACAGTGCCCCTCGAAACCGCCCCCCCCCCCAACTTTTTGATGCTTCCTACGCCACTGGATGACAGTGTTTGTAAGTCTTGCTCGCATATGACCACCAACGTTTATCCACTCTCATTAACTCTCATTCTCGTTTGAGCAGGGCTCTACACAAGAAACAACCTGCAGGTTGCAGGTTGAGTGGGTTGCAGGTTGAAGGGGGTTTGAACCAGGACAAGGTTTATTAAAACGAGTTAAAAATTGCCAAACAATGAAATAGAAATATTCTTCATTGTTAAAAAAATTAACAGCAACAGATTAAAAAAAACAAAACTAGAAAAAATACGAAACAAAAATTGAAGAATAAAGTTAAACCTTTTGATTGTGCAAATGTTTCATCATGGCAGATAACCTGTCTCTTTCGCGGTTCACCTAAAATAATTAATTTTACATCAGTTATTTTAAATATTTAATAACTTAAATAAATTTTAAATATTAAAATACGAATGGTTAGGGGTGGGTTTATAAGGGGGTGCACAGGGGTGCGCATCCCTGTTGGCCTTGGTCAACAGGGATGCAAGGGGGTGCAGAAATATGGCATAATTTCCAAGTTTTCTCCTTTTTTGAAGTCAAACTGAAGCTCATAATTCAATGCCCAAATGACAGGAAATGGCATTTCTATGTTCTAATTTTGGACCACCTTTGGACCACCTAGGGAGCTCACACTCTCCCACCACCCCCTAAAGAGTTATAAAGAAACACTCACCCAGTACCCCCTAGAAAAACCTAGCTGGATCCACTCCCGCGAGTGATATCAAGACAGAGATATAGTACTGATTCAGATTTCCATCGCGCTATGCTCATGAAGTGCTACAAAATACGCTTGGAAAAGTGATTTCACTGATTCAAAGAATACACATTACCTGTCCCTCTAAATGTGAGACCATCTGCATCTGAACTCTAGCCTGAGCTGTACTGCGGTCATCCAAAGGGTGCTCACCATTGAGATGGCTTAAAAAGGACAAAGTGAAAAGAGGTTTATTCATTTTACTTGTTTGTGCGTTATTATTGTTGATTTCATATTTGTGAATATTCCAATCACGTTTCCCTTGCGTGGAACTTGCAAAGCCTGCGAAGTTGCTTATAAACTACACACGCAACAAGTCAACAAGTTTGGAACAAGCTGTCTCTTCATTTTAATGAAGAAGAAGGTCTCTTCGTCAATAGAAAATCTCTTCATTTTAAGGCAGTTGACTTAGAAAGGATTTGGGCGGTCCATGTCTAGTTCATATTAACTTTGGAAAGTGTAAGGATGGTTTGGAACGCATTGATCGTGTGTTGTAATTTTGTATTGTAGCTTTGTTAATTAAAGTTGTAACCTGTCTCTATTGTTTTACAATGTCAATGTAATGTGTAGGTAGGACTTAATTTGGGACTCCTCAGTCCTGTTGTCTGTACCTTCAATCGTTTTGTTGATTGTAAAGCTTATAAATTAAATCAAACTTATTGAAATTGTCAGACTTGTTACAAAGTTGTTCCAACAAGTCCGATACAGTCATATAACAATATTGTTACAACCTTGTTTCGTCAACCTTGTAACATTCCTGTTATATCATGGCTGCATCAGACTTGTTAGAACAACCTTGTAACAAGTCTGATAATGCCATCAAGCATGTTACAAGTTGTCATCAGCTTGTTCCAAACTTGTTACAACAACTGGGAACAATCAGTACGAACACAACTTGTTGACAGCTTGTGAACAGATTTGTAACAACTTGTTTGCAGACCTGTAACAACTTGTGCGTTTTAACGTGTGTACCAAAGTATGCTGAACATAAACTCGTAATTTGCAGTGATTAATTCGTTGGTTATGTACTATTTAAGACACGCGTAGGAGTGTTTTATCATATTTAAAATGCGAATGCGCAGCACGAGCATTTTAGATATGATAAAACACGAATACAAGTGTTTTGAATAGCTTCAAACACGACTACAATAGATGCCGTCACATTAGTATTTTTTGTATGGAGAATACTAATTATAGGATGGACTTTTATATAAATAATATAATATAATAAAGATGAGTTTTATCAGGTATAAAGCCTCTTAACGTGACATATTATGGTTGACATGATTTGCCAATATGCTTATGAATTATTAATTAGTGTTTGAAGTTAGTAAAACACATTATGAGTTCAACAATATGTTGAGTACTTCGTTACTTTAGTTCAGTACATCGGTAGTTTATTAAGCAACTTGCGATGTTGTTTTTGTATGCACGTCCCACGCCCAATATTCAAAATTTAGAAACGTAATCGGGAGTATTCACAACAAAGTTGGGAACAGCGCTTTGAAAAGTGACCTGAGTGCGACAATAAGTTATGGTTCACAAAAGGTTCACAACAGATTGTTGAAAGTATAGGAAAAACTTGACAGGCATATATCTGGACTTACTGCATGAATAGCTGAAATGTTTCGCAGAACGTGTCACAGCCTGGCCACTGACATACACCGTGAACATATAGAGGATGTTGGCAGCCTATAACATAAATGAATCAGAATGGTTTGAAAAGTCTTGGATCAATTAAGACCCCAATAAATTGTAGAAAACTTCGAGGGGGTGAGACCCACTTTTTGTTTGTGGAATGCGGCAGTGGTCCGACAGCGCCAGCAACACCGTTAGTGACAGGAAATCTTGAACAAAATATCTTCCTAAATTCTAGAATGCCATATAATCTACTTGTTGTTTAGAAACCCATTTTGCACTCTGTGTGACACCATATACGTATGTTATCTAAAATCTACACAATTTTTATTTTTCGTTAAAAATTTCAGTATCGTTATCGTCCGACTGAAAAAAATCTCGCTCGGGTGAGCGATTTTAAATACGTTATCGTTATCCTCAAACGATAATGTTAATATCATTTTCGTTGACGTTGTAGTGTGGACACTAACATAACTTTTTTGCCAATCATCGCGTGTTTACAAGTCATCGTATCGTTACCGTTGTGTAGTGTAACTCTGGGCCTTTATACAGGAAATTTTTATTTTTGAATTTTGCTGCCAGGAAGGATATTTTCTCTAGGCCGGGAATGCGGAATTTTCAGTTCTAAGAGACTTGGCAGGATTTCAAGTGTTTTTCAAAGTCAATTATATTTGTGTGATTTAGCGCGGGAAGCTCTAAAAATTTTCCCCTTGGGGATTTGGAAACTCGTTTTTTTATGAATGTTTTCCATGGGATGATGCACCTCGGGCCTAAAAAATATATTTCTCTTCTTGGCAACAAAATCGAAAAATAAACATAAAACTTTCCAAAGGTCGTAATAGGTTCTATTCTCACCGTGGAGGCATATTTTTCAAGCTTGCCCGGTGTGGATATATACACTTTGTAACATCACGAACAAAAGCATGGATCGGAAAATCTTGGGCATGAAGATAATGTAAAATTAATGGAAAATGTCCAATTATATTTATTCTAAATACAAAGCGGTTTTAGGCCGAGTAACTTTTTTAAACTTGTTTTGTAAAACATTGGTGTGGTAAATTCTTCCATATAAATTTCTTATAATAATATGTTGTTTCATGGAAAACTTGAGAATGAATACCAGATGTTTTGATGTAATCCTTTTTTTTATGTAAGTAACTTTGTAAATAATCCGACATAATCTCCCTTGATGAGCGATGCTCTGGGAGAAATATCTGTAACAAAATATGTTTAAATATACATAAAAAAATATAAAACGTCCTGCATATGTAGATTTCACAGAATGTATGGTGCCGCACAGTGTGACTTTGGCACAAGACAATCGCGACTTGCAAATAAGTAAATTATACGGCATTCCAGTATGTAAGATGACGAAAAGCAGCTACATCCAAAGGCTTATTGACTTGGTCTTTCTACACCTAAGTTATTGGCATGAATATCTAGACATGTTATTTTTCTACAAGGCAAATTGTGGTATCATGTGCCTCTCGGATGCAGTTGTTCCCAAACATAATGAAAACTCACGAATTACAAGATCAGTGGATCCGAACTCCATAAACTTCCAAGTTAGGAAATGTAAAACCTTTACCTACCAACAGACTTATACGATAAGAACAACAAGAATATGGAACATATTACCAGGATCAATAACCGATAAATCTAACTCTCTAATGACCTAATCAGGACCACCTGATGATTCCTATACGGATGAAACAGACTGTTGTGGTTGTTTTGAGGTAAAACGAAAAACTATAGGCCTATATACATATATGTATGGTGTCTATATGTGTGTGTGTGTGTGTGTATGTTTGTGTAACATTGTACTTGTACGTTTACTTTCTGGGATCACATCACATTTGTAATGTTATATATGTAATTATTGTTATTTAGCTTGTAAAATTAAATAAAATTAAAATTAAAAATTTCCTGCAAGTTCGTAAGAAAATGGCAGCGGTGCTACTGACATTGCCGGACAGTTTCCAGCATTGGTGTTTTGTATATATTTTTTAGTCTCACCATAAACAGCATAGCCAACTCCGTTTACAACAGGAACATCCAGTCTCTGTCCATGAATTGATTGCCATTCTCTGGCTAGAAGAAACTTTGCAAAGGAATAGAAAACAATCATGATATTGAACAGGGATGCATTTGTACACTTGTACCGCATGGAGCTCTCTCCTCCGCAGAGGCTTTAGTTGATCCGCCATGTAAAGTGTAGTGAAATGTATCTCAATATACTAATCGTGATAGCCAACAGAAGCTTCTGCGGAGGTGAGAGCCGCATGGCCTGCCAAGAAGGCTGTTTTGCCTAATTGCCAGAATACTGCTGTATGTTGATGGGCGGGCGGCGCACATGACCGACACAACTCGGCACCAGAGCTGGCAGAGCAACTAGATCATGCTGGATCCATCCCTGATTTGAATGGGAAGAATGTTCTTTAGACGATTACCATCACAGAACTTATTTATCCAAGGAAGGCGCAGATAACTGGAATAACTTAACGAGGGATCTGAAATCTATCAAATCATACAAAATATTCAAAAAACTAGTCTATCTACAGGAAAACTCCTAAAACTTCATCCACTTTTGACCTCTTTGATTCCTACTGCATTATCAATATTATAAAAAGTCTCTGTATTGTTTATCATCTAGTATCTTCATTACTATGCCCTAGTTTTATATGAATATTAAACTGCAATTGATAACTTTTCTCGCTTGTATATATAATTTAAATGACCAAAAATCTATGTTTACAATGTTATATGGTATGTTCTATACTAGGGGCCAAGAACTAAAAGCGTCCAATGGTTTCTTTATGGCTCCTAGCCCAAATGATGTATTCTTATCACTTTTGATAATTTTATATCGTGTAAAAAAGGGGGATCAAAAAATATATTTCTGGCATGTCGACGGGGGGCAGACTTATTGGCGTAGTATGCAAGCCTGGAATTTCCCTAAAAGCTCGGAAATTTTCGCCAGTTCTACGGCATTTCACATGGATCTATCATTTTCATCAAAGGCTGCTACGGAAACCAGGGCTCTCAATTCGTGCATGTTGTCATAATTCCCTTACTGAATTTCCGTTAGATTAGGAATAAGATTTCCGTCATTCTGTGTTTCTGGTAAATGGGATATTTATTTTATTCGCCAATTGTCAGTCGCTTCTCAGATTATTTCAATACGTAAAATTCCACAATATTCTTGAAAGAGGGGATAAAATTGAATTAAGAAATTCTCAATGTAACAAGACCACTTCCCTCGGCAAAATTTGCACTACGACAAAAAATAACTTAACACGTAATAACGCACAAATTGTTACAGGTCTGCAAACAAGTTGTTACAAATCTGTTCACAAGCTGTCGACAATTTGTGTTCACACTGCTTGTTCCCAGTTGTTGTTACAAGTTTGGAACAAGCTGTTAACAAATTTTAACGACACATTTTGATGGCATTATCAGACTTGTTACAAGGTTGTTCAAACAAGTGTGATACAGTCATGATATAACAAGAATATGCAAGGTTGACGACACAAGGTTGTAACAATATTGTTATATCATGACTGGAACAACCTTGCAACAAGTCTGATAATACCAACAAGGTTGTCACAACTGCTAACAAGTTGTTCCATACTTGTTCACAACTTGGGACAAGCAGTGCGAACACAACTTGTTGACGGTTTGTTGGCAACCCTGCTGGAGTGCAAAGCTTCCCATCCTTCAAATCAATGCGCTCACAATAAAGTCAGGGTGAAGAACAATATGTTGAGATGTTGTAGGTTAAGTCATAGTACAGGTATAGTGCCAGGTTATATACAATTATTAACTTCCGTAGACGTAGTTATATGACGAACACGCAAACGCCCAGAGGAAGAGAAAGCATTGAGCATTTCCTAATTTACATTATGAGTGCAACCACAAGCATTCGACAACTTACGCACGCTACTTTAATTATTCCTTCTAATTTCAACTTCTCGTCCCCAAAAACTAAATGAAACATTAGCGCAACCGCAAGCTTCCGACCTAGGCATGCTACATTATTTTCTATTTTAATTTTTCATCCCAAAAACTACATTAATCATTATCAGCACAACCACAAGTATTCAACCTATGCACGCTATATAATTTCCAGACCAATCTATTCAGTATACACATGTTTCATTGTTGCAGCTCGGGGAGGTGGGGTGGGTTAGGGTGGGTTAGGTTAATAAATGTCATTCTCTAAACAGAGGAGGTGGGGTGGGTTAGGTTGGAGTGGGTTAATAAATGTCATTCTCTAAACAGAGGAGGTGGGTGGTTATTAAAGAGGGGTCATTTAACAGGGGAGTGAATATTTGAGCAGGGGGCTTAATAGAGGATATATCTCTGTGAGTTGGCTTGGGTATGGGGTCATGCATTTAGTACATATATGCAACTAAGGAGATAGAATTGAAGCAGTTTTTGCACATGCCTATTGTTTAAATGCTGTCATTTCTATTGTTCCTTGCATCTCAAAACAATTTTGCATAAATGGGTGGTCCCTATGTTATATTTACAAGACATGCTCATACCTGATGTTGGTTGGTTGGATCAGCGCCACTGGTTGGTCGTAACAGTAAGGGTGGTGGTTGTGGTGGCATTGAAGAGCGGTGAAAATGATGGTGATGGTAGTTATCACCAGCTGAACTGTGACAGCATCGTGAATGGTCAGGACAGCATTCGCGATCGCCATTGGAATGGTTACATGTATTGTGGCTATGGTGATGGCTGCCATCTCTGAGCTCCCTAGACGTGGAATTAGCAAAATGTAATTCAACAATCTATATATCAAAATACAGTGGGTCCCTTGACCTATTAAGCTGCAATGCACCCAAATGCACCTTACTTTATCATTTTAATCTGTCTGATGCCAGATAATTGTAATTATTAAGAAGACTTCTTGGGGAGTTGCATTGCACATTAATACAGCCTAGTGTTTCATTTTACTCTGTCTAATGCCAGATGATTTTATTTATCAATGGGAGAGTGCTGGCTCTCAATGGCTTTATCAGAGTATATCTGTCTATGTGCCTAGTCAACCCATTAAGTTGCATTGCACCCCAATATGCCCTGCTTTATCATTTTACTCTGTCTAATGCCAGACAATTTTACTCGTCAAGGGGAGAGCATCACTTTACTCTGTCTAATGCCACATAATTTTACTTGTCAAGGGGACAGCGCTTGGCGCTTGCAATTAATGCATAAATGGGTTTAACAAAACCATCTGACTGAATGTGTCTTGTTTACACATTAAGTTGCAATGTGTTCAAATGCAACCTGTTTTATTATTTTTTGCCAGAAATTTTTCCTGTCAATGGGAGAGTTTATTTGTATATATGAATGGTCATATCCCAGCACCAATTGATAAAGTCACACCATTGCTAACTGTAACACGTACCTGTCTCCATGATCCTTTTTAAAATGTGGTGAATGACGGTGACTATGACTACCTTCACTGTGAGCACACCCACAGGTTGAGGGTCGAATGATGGCCAGGGAGTTCTCGGACGTCGATGGATTCATAGGTGTTTTGTCAAAGTCAACGTGCAGGACGTGTCTAGCGTCAGGTACCTCACCACCGCAATGGTTACATTCTGGTTTTGACGAGCGGGAATAGTCACGATCACCCGGGGCAATGGTGACGATCATAGGAATGGGGCTTCTATTTATTTTCCTGTCACTTGTCATCTAGTAATCAATAATTGAACAGTTGATTTAGCAGCATTAATTAATTCATAATTAACCCTTTAAGTAGCAACACACCCTGATGTGCCCTAGTTTATTATTTTATTATGTCTAACACCAGACAACTTTACTAATTGTCAAGGTGAGTGTGCTGCCCTACTGTCAGGTTACACTGCATGCCCTACTTTTGTTAACCCATATTGAGCAGCAGCACTCTCCCCTTCACAAGTAATTAAAATCGTCTGGTGTTGGACAGAGTAAAACAATGAAGTAGGCCAGACCGCATAGCTCAGTTGGCAGAGCATTGGGCTAGTATACCCTTAGGTTCGATTCCCACCGTGGTCAGGCATATTTTTCGAGCTTGCCCGGTGTGGATATACACTCAGAGTAACATCACAAGCATCAGGCCACTTCATTGTTTTACTCTGACCAACACCAGACAATTTTACTTGTGAAGGGGAGAGCATAAGGGTTAACAAAATAATCTGACAATGTAGCACGCACATTCGATGTGCCTTGTTAATTAACCCATTAAGCTGCATTGTACTATGATGCACATTACTTTATTGGTTTACTAGCGGTAGACAATTTTACTGTCAAGTGGAGAGCACAGGTGCCCAATTATGGGTGTTTTTTTCATTTTTATCATAGGCTATCACCTATGGTGCAATAACTTTGCAGATTGACAAAAATTATATATGGTACATTGCAAAATTAAGTTTAATTGATCCATAAGAGTAAACTAAATGGAGTATCCATTTATACCTAATAATTGTAACAGGAGAATGCCTCGCGTCACAGGTCTTAAAGTCCTGTTTGCGCTCTTGCCGCTTGAACATTGTTAAAATTACAAAACAAAACTAGTATGTGTGAACTCAATCCAAAGCGTTCGATCAACCGACACAGGAATTGTCAAGGGGCTGACTCTAGCGGTTGATCTGTACATAATGTGTACATATTAGGCAGACAAGTTTTCTAAAGCCAGGCTTACATGCTACAATTTTAGTTGGATAAATTATATGTTTTTTAGTTTAGGTGCATATTAGAATGGGTTGTTCCAAAAAAGATCCACATTCCCTAATAGAGGAAATTTCTACTGGCCGGGCTAGGGAAGACAAATGTGTTTCTGATAATAGTAAATGTATTATGACATCCAAAGGGTGTAGCAGGGTTAACGTCCAATTTCCTCTGTGGGGAGGTATGGATGTTTTCTGGAATGGCCCAATGAAAAATTGGCAGTCATATGATCTATGGGCTCATTTTTCCTGCTTTTTTGCATTCGTTTTGTTATAAATACCATGTACCCAAAGTGTGTTGCAGATGTTTGCAACAAAACCTTGGTGTGTTTTAGGAGATAAACATGAATCATTGAAATATTTCATGACAATAAAAGCAGGCAGACTGCTGTCTAAAAAGCTTACAAAAGACATGGGAAGATTTGTTGGTTAATTATTAATGTACCTATCAAGGGAAGATGGAAACAGAAAAACTATGTCATATGCAGTTCTGATAGAGGTTAATATTGATTTGAATAGGCATTTATTTTAAATATAACCCGATTGATGGATCCCCATATAAACAGGAACACTCTTGTGTATCAAATTAAAAATATTAACATCATTAATGAATATAGGAACTGTTAATATTTTACCAAATAAAATCACTTGACAATGATTTATGTTATAAAGTTATGATATATAACCTTTACCAAAGAATAGATAACATTCTGAAACAAAAATTATATTTCCAAGGAAATGAATGTCATGCGTCATGCTCAAAAATTAACTTCTTGTAATTTGACCTTGGTTGTTGCAAATTAATGTATTTTCGCTAAAATTTTCAAGTTGTTTTTTTTTAAATACACCTGGTTTGAGACGAACCTTTTTACTTTTCGGGCCTTTCATTATTAAGCAAGTGCCATTATTTATAACGCGAGAGAAGTCCAAGGAATGGCTGCCTTCTTTGTACCATGTAATAACTTCCTTTGTCGAAACACGACTCCGCTCTACAAGCGTCGACAGAAAACGCCGGCTTCTAAAAAATTTAAATGTACAATGAGATTTACAAAATTACGAATGTTACAAAATGAAAGGTACTTAAAAAGTATTCAAAGATATATGGCATATGAAGAAAGATTGACAGTTTTTATTGAAACGCTTGTTAACTTTTGGCAGGAAAACAATGCTATAAAGTTTATGCAAATTCTGTAACTTTATATATTATTCGGCGGTAAATAAGCCTTGTAATCACAAAGTTTCGTTTTATTTACTTCGCCAAAGCTTCTTGTCGCCATCTCAGAAGACAAAACAAGGCAAATAGGTCGAAAATTGGGCCACATTAACCCTCAGGAAGCCAAAGTCCACATCGAATTACAAAACAATTTTGAGACAAAATCTAAACAAGAACTTTTATGTCGCAAAATAAACTGTACCTAACTTCGGTAAATAAAACTTGTAAATTCTGAGGACTCAAACGGCAAATCCCAGTGAATAAATAACATAATTTAACACTATTTCTTTCCAAAATTCCTGCCAAAAGCCTAAACAACGACGCGAGGTGATTGGGTTTACATGAACGACGAATCGACGATAGCAGCTGTTAAATTTCACAAATAACAACAAGTAAACACCACGCCAATTCAGTGTCGTTTTCGTACATTTTCAAGCTATCTTTAAACCCCACATACAACTTTCATACTTTACCTTTAATAAAGCACAAGTTCGCCTACAAAATTGAACAAAAACAAGCGAAATTTAAAGCAAAGACAGTCGACTAAACAATATTAAAACAACAACTTACGCGCGGCTGGCTATCAAGTAGGTAATTAATAATTCTCTTCTAGACTTGACAACACAAATCCGATGCGTTCGTCCTGAAACTGTTGTTTGTTTGTAGCAAAAATGCTTCTTTAGATGTACGGTAAACAGACAGAACGGTTCACTCAAGCAAAAGCGAGAATTTGGTCACGTCGTTCGGTTGCAGGAAACATTGTTGTTTCTTTAAGACCAACCACCCACGGGCAATCGCCTCGAATACATAAGTGTCTTGACGTCAGTGCCTCATTTACATTTGAGCCACCGGTAAATAACAACAAAAATAAACAAACCTAAAGACGGATTATTAATAACTTCTGGCGTGGGTTTATGTTTTAAATGAAAACACAAGTGAAATTTCATCGTTTTTAATCCCTAATGTTTTAACCACACTATATATTTAGCGACATTGGCATATTTTACTGAGGAACACTTTACACTTCGTTCCAATTTTCTTAGAATTTCGGAATTCCGTTTTAAAACTTTCTCGCGGCGGCCAAGGCTTTTTGGCGCTATTTGGATATGCGAAGCGTTGACAGGCATATCAAATGCACGATACAAAAGAAGTGAATAATTACTGCCTAGTGGGATTATTTTCATTATTTCACAATGTTTTGTTTAGCAGTCTGTGTAAACACTTGCACATGCGTCTCAACAGAGACAAAGGTCGTGGCTCGCGGATTAATTGCTGCGTGGGACGTGGGACGAGGATAGAGCATTAAATGGTTCAAGATATATTTAATTGTTTCAGATATCAGATAGTATTTCATACGTTTCTCAAAATTCGAAAATTTAACCAAGTTAAATAGTCATCAAACTGTTTTCGATGGCAGTATTTTCATTACAATATCTGTTACATATAATGTTGCGTAGTGTTAGTACTGTGATACAGCGCAGTCAGTAGTGTTACACATTGTCATTGATAGTGTTACAAACTGTTACAGTGATAAGGCCCATTTCCAGAAAGAAAATTTTGTAAAATGTGATTGGCCTACACAAATTTTCCGTCGGAAAAAAATTTTGAAGTTGAAAGTTTTCAACTTTTAACAATGATATTTTCGGAAAATTTTCTGTCCGTGGAAATTTGAAAATTGAGTAAAAATGGATCTTAAAACATTGTGCTACATGGAATAACGAAGTGTTGGACCACTTTGAGGCTGATTTATACTACACAACTTTTGCCTAAAACTGTCGTATGCAACCTGCTTACAACTTGAGTTGTACTGTGTAAATCAAGCCAGTGGCGTAACGTTATATCAGGGGGCCCCCGGTTCAAAATTTTCGAAGGCCCCCCTAGGCGCCGTATATTTCTAGGGGGTCAAGAGCATGCTCACCTGGAAAATGTTTTAATCTAGAGTATCTGAAATGCCATTTCCTGGACATTGGGGAGAGATTTTACAGAATTCTGATGGTCAGAAAACGACATTGTGACATTATCAGAGGCCCTGGACAATGTTTTTGCTCCACAGCCTGAGCCTGGGGCCCCCATTTGGCCCATTGGGGTTTGGGGGGCCCCGGGTTCGCCCGGTCCGAGCCCGTAGTAGTTACGCCACTGAATCAAGCACACACTGACTAGCCTAGGAGTTATGGTGTACACACGTAAAAACGAACAAGTTGTAACAAATCTGCAGCAGACTTGTAGCAATGCTATTCCAACGGCTTGTCAACAGGATGTGTTCGCACTGCTTGTTCCCAGCTTGTTGACAAGTTGTCAGCAGTCAGCGATTGTTGACAACTCGCTACAAGGTAGTTGAGCTCAACAGACTTGTTACAAGTTGTTCCAACAACTTGTTATCTGGAAGTTGTAAGTGACAACCTTGTAGCAACTTGATAAAATAACAGCATTGTTACAACTTGTTGACAAGCTTGCTACAAGCCTGTCGCAAACACATCTTGTTGACAAGTTGTCAGATTTTTACGTGTGCAACACACAGTTACCAATCTCGTCCCCAGGATCTCATCTTTTCTCGCGCGCCACCACGACGACTCTGGGACGAAGTTGGACCTCACATCAGTACCGCAAGTCGCGAGATATTTGCGTGTTTGGAAAAATCCGCCTCCCCCCCACGTTCCTCGTGTAGCATTCACGAGCCACGACCATATGAGATATCTATGGCCACGACCCTCGAGTTTTGTCGCTCTGACAAACCTGCTATTGTAAACATGCCAAAAAAGCTTCGGAAGAAACACTCTTCACTTCAACTGTTTCACTTCCTTAAGATCTAACATATCTATATATCTGAAACGTCAAACCGTTTGCAGTATTAAGATATTGATAATCTTGTTCAATTTGAGTTATTTGTATGCTGTCAGCAAGGTCAAGCAAGGTATTTTGCAAACGGAAATTAAAAGTTGCTGAATGCGCATTTGTTTACATTAGAAAATGACCCAGTGATGTGTCGCAATAATGGCAAATAATTGATTCCGAGAGTTGCTAAGCAATTCGGGCAAACTACGCGAATGTTTACACGCATTTAAACATGACCTTAGTAACTTGGCCAATTTATATTTCCGGCATTTTGGGTAATTTTTCAACACACTGTCACTGGAAGCGTCTTGTTTACTGTTCAGGGTATCAATATTATCAAGCCGTTCGATCAATCCTTTGTGGCCTTCGAGAATAACAATTAGAACAAGCTGAGCTTTTGTTTATGCAGATGCGACACGCCAACGCGAGTAAACAGTTAGTGTAATTATGTAATTTTGGCATGGCGGAAAAGACGGAGTGCGGAGTACGGAGACTAGCTGAAAGTTTTTCATTACGGTAGGCAATCGATTTTTATCATTTTCCACCACGAAGTCGGTCGAGTTTTAAAAAGTGTTTTTTAAGCTTAATATCTATGTTCACCATAGATACGGCCACCTTTACCCATCTATGGGCAGTGCTATTTACGGGCAGTTTGCAGCCGGGGTACGTGGGTACGGGGTGCGAATTTGCCAAATTTTGATTTCAAATTAAGATTTGGTATGAATAATGTATGCTTACAAAGAAGTAAAGAACGTTGCGACCGGTATTATTAACGATTGCACTTAATTTCGCATGCGGTCAATATTCCCAAATGCATCCGTTAATAAAGCAGATGAATCGGGAGAAAAACAAATATAACCTTTTCATAATATCATGACCCCACGTTTCCTACATTCCCTGTTTTAAAGATAGCCAAACCATGCAAATATGCGTCCCACATATGTCCCGCATTTGGCGTGAAACTGAGTCACACTGAGTCATCAGCGTTAAACAATGAGCCATTTCCCTCACACATTGTTTTTTAATTTAAACATTAAAACATGGTTTACATTATCAAAGTTTCTGTGATCACAGTAGGAATTTTGCATTGGTAAATTCTAAGTTTTGAAGGATTTGTAAGAAATGTTTGAGGAAACTTACTGAGTGTTATAAAGGATGGTTTATACTATCAAAGTTTCTGTGATCACAGTAGGAATTTTGCATTGGTAAATTCTAAGTTTTGAAGGATTTGTAAGAAATGTTTGAGGAAACTTACTGAGTGTTATAAAGGATGGTTTACACTATCAAAGTCTCTGTGATCACAGTAGGAATTTTGCAAAGGTAAATTCTAAGTTTGAAGGATTTGTAAGAAATGTTTGAGGAAACTTACTAAGTGTTATAAAGGATTGTTTACACTATCAAAGTTTCTGTGATCACAGTAGGAATTTTGCAAAGGTAAATTCTAAGTTTTGAAGGATTCGTAAGAAATGTTTGAGGAAACTTACTGAGTGTTATAAAGGATGGTTTACACTATCAAAGTTTCTGTGATCACAGTAGGAATTTTGCAAAGGTAAATTCTAAGTTTTGAAGGTTTTGTAAGAAATGTTTGAGGAAACTTACTGAGTGTTATAAAGGATGGTTTACACTATCAAAGTTTCTGTGATCACAGTAGGAATTTTGCAAAGGTAAATTCTAAGTTTTGAAGGATTTGTAAGAAATGTTTGAGGAAACTTAATGAGTGTTATAAAGGCTGTCTTACTCTATCAAAGTTTCTGTGATCACAGTAGGAATTTTGCATGGGTAAATTCTAAGTTTTGAAGGATTTGTAAGAAATGTTTGAGGGAACTTAATGAGTGTTATAAAGTCTGGTTTACACTATCAAAGTTTCTGTGATCACAGTAGGAATTTTGCATAGGTAAATTCTAAGTTTTGAAGGATTTGTAAGAAATGTTTGAGGGAACTTAATGAGTGTTATAAAGTCTGGTTTACACTATCAAAGTTTCTGTGATCACAGTAGGAATTTTGCATATGTAAATTCTAAGTTTTGAAGGATTTGTAAGAAACGTTTGAGGAAACTGACTTAGTGTTATAAAGGATGGCTGACACTATCAAAGTTTCTGTGATCACAGTAGGAATTTTGCAAAGGTAAATTCTAAGTTTTGAAGGATTTGTAAGAAATGTTTGAGGAAACTTACTGAGTGTTATAAAGGATGGTTAACACTATCAAAGTTTCTGTGATCACAGTAGGAATTTTGCATTGGTAAATTCTACGTTTTGAAGGATTTGTAAGAAATGTTTGAGGAAACTTACTGAGTGTCATAAAGGATGG